>JAZKJV010011855.1:0-229964 GCA_037367405.1 Ottelia alismoides
TCCTGCCGCTCCTCCGCCCCGACCTGCAGTCGAACGCCCGTTCGAATCCTGGGAGCAGCAGCCTTATGCGAGCTTGAAGGTGTTGCTCCTGAACACCGAGCTGCTGAAGTCCCTGAGACCTTCGCCGAGAACTCGTGGCTCGCCACCTTCCTCTGCTGCCGCCACTTCGTTCTGTCCACCCCCTGCCGCCCCTCCGCCCTGACCTCCCTCCCAGCGCTGACCTCCCGCACCCCTCCCAGCCCCGACCTCCCGCACCCCCCTCCCAGCCCCTACCTCCCGCACCCCCTCTCAGCCCCGACCTCCGGCAACCCCCTCCCATCCCGACCTCCCCCACCCCCTGCCCGCCCGATTCCCCCGCCCCCGACCTCCCCCACCCCCTGTCGCCCCTCCGCCTGACCTCCCGCACCCCCTCCCAACCCGACCTCCCCCACCCCCTGTCGCCCCTCCGCCCGACCTCCCGCACCCCCTCCCAGCCCGACCTCCCCCCACCCCCTGTCGCCCCTCCGCCCGACCTCCCCCTGCCCCTGCAGCCCCGACCTCCCCCACCCCTGCTGCCCCTCCACCCCGACCTCCCCTTGTCCCCTGCCCTCGCCTCTCCCTCCCCTGAACGCGCCGCCCCCTCGCCTACCCCTCCTCCGACCCCCGCCCTTCTCCGGCCCCTTCCGCCCTCCTCCTCCGCCTGAAACTGGAGTTGAGTTTTTTGTTAATTTTTGATAAATTTTTGACTAATTGATTAACAAAAAGTCATCCAAAAGTTCAATAAAATTCATCGTTTGATCCGTAACGAGTGATATGTCCGTGTAAATGTAAAAATTTTAGAGATTCGATGGATGCATGAAGGTGTTAGTAAGAGAGAGAAATTATGAAGAGAAGGAAGAAGAGCAAATGGAGGAGGAAGAAGATGAAGAAGGGTATGGACCATAATACCCTTCTTAACCACACCATGGTTTGAATAAACCATGGTTATTTTAATTTTTGACGATCAATCTGACGGAAGAGCATAACTGGTGACGGGAGCAAGAAGTTAGGGGCACAACTGATATTACCAAAAAGATAGGGGTATAACTGATATTGCGATATCTCGAAGGGGCACAAGTGATAAAAATCCCTATCTATTTATTTCACCCTTGTATATAAATAATAAAAATAAAATAAAAATACCTTTTTATTCCTAATTTTATGTTATAAATAAATAAAATATAAAATAGGAATAAAAATGCATAAAAATAATTAATTAAAAATCAAAAATTAAAAATCCATATTGTATATATACCTATATATAGCACTATAGTGTAAATACCTTATTTTTGTTTCATAAAATTAATTAAAAATCACAAAAATAGAAAAAATATAACAAACATTTTTCATGTTTTGAGTTTTTAATAATTTGGCCATTTCCTATTTTAAATCGAATTTTCAAATCTTTTTGACGTGGCCTTCTCTGATTGGTCCACGGGGATGTTGACCCCCGGTCAACTCCCCCCCCCCCCTTGGACCACTTAGTTCCGGATTCGTGCCCGCAACCCGACTTCTCGAAATTTTGCACACTCGATCCGATCATGAAATTCGTTAACCCCGGGTCCTAATCCGAGCTTGATCATCCCTTATCCACGCCCGGGGTGGATTTGGGGATCCGCGCTTCGAGCTGCTCGCCCGACTCCTATTAGACGGACCCCTAGAGGTATTTATCCTGAACTCCCGCCTCCTTCCTCACACATCTTTGGATCGATTCTCTCCACCCCAGGACCTCCACAGCCTCCGCGAGAGTGACAGCTCGCTCCCGGCCGTGTCGCAGCGAGGAAAGGGAGACCGGACCACTGATCCGGCAGCTACGCGCCGTCGTGCGCCGCCTGGAGGTGGTGCTCGAGCCTCGGACACCGACGGTCCTCGAGGCAAGGACCTGGAGCGCCCCCATCTCCTCCACAGTCGACAGCATCCAGTAGGTAGTCCCCGTTCTATTCTATTTCTTTAATTTTGCTTTTCGCCCAATTTCCCCCGTCGCCGTCCATCGCCGATTCCGACCACCCTAGCCACCCGTTCGACCATTGGAATCTCCCACCATCTCCACCTTCCCTCCGCACACCTTCTCCACCCACTCATTCAACCCAGCTCGCACAGGAGCTGGGATTGGGGCTCCTCCGCCGTCGCATCGCCGGAGCCCCTTCGCCCTGACGTGCTGATCACCTTCACCACCCTTAACCGGGGTCGAGGCATTTTGCCCTCGACCTAGGAGTGTGTTGCGTCGTTTTGCAGGACCAGAGGAGCCCATCTGAGGGCTCGATATTCAGGAACAGCACCTCCGCCTCCGCCGTCGCCTGAGCTCTCCGGAGCTCCGTCACGTCATCGGAGGATTCCATTAGACGCGGGAGGCCAAGGCGATTCTTCTCCGATCAGTAGCAGCCCGCGAGGAGGTCTTCAAGCCCACACGAGCCCGGCGAAACTCGCCGGCGTCCAGTTCATCGAGGACCTACCGCGACCGTCCAATTTACCTTCGGCCTCCCAGATTATACTCGGACCGTCCGATCAGGGTTAAGAGGAGGCCAGTAGCCACCGTTGGATCTCCACGTGGCCTCCTCTTAGCCCTCCATCCAGCGAAGAAGACCCAACGCATCTGGACCATCCGATCTTCCACGTGTCGAGGTCTCTGCCGTTGGATGAGCGCCGAGGACCCCAGTGCTTAGCCGCGCCTCTTCTCCACCATCCGATCTCCATGTGGCGAGCATCCGTTCCTCGACTTAAATAAAGGGTAATTTCTTCTTAGGCCCTTAGCTTTTTAGGTGTTAATTTTTAGTATTGTAAATATTTTAAAACTTTTATTTGTGTTTGGTAATTTGCATAGAGGACCTTGTCGTTTATGGTATTTAGTTTGATACCCCTGTCTGTAGTGGGACACGTGCGTCGACACGTGCTTTTGTGGGTTAATTGCATGTAAGAACTTCATGTTTCAGGGTGTTAATGAATGTATTTAAGTTTTTATTAATTGCAGAAATACCCCTGTGCGTGGTTTAATTGTGCATGTGCTTTATTTCATGGGTTTTTTACACTGAAGCCCCTGGACTTTTAGTACGCGTTACTAAATAGTCCAGAAACTTTAGTTTTCTTGCAATTAGGTCCCTGTGTGCCCAGGTCACACGCCTCGTGCGTGGTTTCTTGGAAAATTTGCACCGGACCGCCTAGAATTTGTTGTATTTGTGTACAGGTCCCTATGCACTGTACCCTTGTTTTTATTTTCAACAAAATAGCAAACTAACTCCAAATTCGATGAAAATTGGTCACATAGCTCCTGCCATAGTGTAAAATTTTCTCTAATTTTTGGAGACATTTTTTTTATTTTTGTTATTTTTAAAAATTCAAAAACAAGCATTTTTGTTACTGTCTAACTTTAAAATTCACAAAAAAATATTAAAACACCTCTAAAAATTACAAAAAATTGGGTAGTGTTTGTTTTGCCTTGTTTGATTTTCTGACCAAGTTTGGTCATTTTTCATTTTATTATAAAACCTATAAAAATTACAAAACCCCTAAAAACCCATAAAAATTCTAATAATTAAAAGAAAAATCAAAAATTAATAATTGGTGCCTAAATTTTCCTTGTATTTTCTTCTTTACAGAAAATTACCTTAAGACCTTGGTAGGGCCATTTTGCATTTTAAATTGGCCCTCCAAGTCTGACTGGATAGTACCTTGATTTTTCTGCTTTGTTTTATTTTATAAAATTCCCTAAAAATCAGAAAAATACCAAAAATTAACCAAAAACAGAGAAAAATGTAAAAAACTTAAAAACATTTTTGTTTGATTTTTTGGGTGATTTTTAAATGGCTAAATAATTGGTTGTATTGGCTTGTTTATTTGTTTTCTTATTTCTTTTATTGAATTAAAAATCCAAAAAAATATAAAAACATAAAAAATCCACCAAAAAAACTGTTTATTTTATTTTATTCTTATTTTAGACTTCTTCGTAGGCTGCATGCAAGGCCATCACGTGCTCCTTGTGTTCGACCCTGGTCGCTATACCAGGTTAATATAATAGCGAGACCGCTACTTGAGCTTTCTTTGATTTTTGACTTTGTTTGGTGGTCTATAAAATTTTTTCTCGATCGACCGCGCTTGGTGACTTGGGTCGCAACGACCCTTGATTACCTTTACCCGAGTCGTCAGGAGCGTGTCATCACTATGGTACAAAGATTAGCACACTTGCAAGTTTTAGGTGACAATTATGACATATACATGGTTGATAATGTAATTTATAAAGTTTTTAGGGTTCGTGTTGTAAAAATCCCTTAGTTAAATCATTTTTCAAATTTCTTATTTTATTTTATTATATTATTAAATTTGATTAATTACACTACAAATTAAACAAAAAAATTCAGATATAATTAAAACCCCCAAAATAATAAGAACAACACAAGTTGGGACACATTCATGTACATTAACTTGCTTGCACCCACACATGAGACTTGTACATTGGCTTACCTGGTTAAAGATAGGAGAGATATAATTTTGCTGAATAGCAAGCCTTGAGACTTGTACATTGACAGTCTTGTGTGATTGCACATTTGTAGGGTTGCCAACATGATATGCTAATGAATATTTGAATCAGTGATGGTTACTTTGCCCAAAGTTATATATGTAATGGGATTTGACTATACCATAATCCATAAACACTTACTTAGAAGATGGAGATTGGGTGTATTGGACCATAGATAAGTCGCTAGTCCATGTGATCTATAGACACAGGTAAAAGGTAAAGATGGTGGAACTATAGAGTGAGAAACCTTTATATTGACCACCTTGGCTGCTAAGTCCTACATATGTTGAGGAAGTGTTGAGAGACTCTCCAACTCTTTTAGCTTTTGTAGCTCATTTATCAGTTTTGCATCATATCTATTCTGGTTAGTTGATAGTAAATTACCGATGTGCCGAGGATCATTGTTTTGCATGTTAGAACTCATGGGTTGTCTCACGGCTAATTCTTCCAGCACGCTTGTGTGGAAGAAAGGGTACGAATGTTCTCTGCCATCTTCTCAAGATGATCCATACGATATCTGCATATTACGTTAACTCCTGCGAAAACATTTGTGACAAGACCTTGCAAATCAAGTTCATCCCATTGAAAAAACTTTAGATATCATGATGTAGACATCTCTCTGATAGGTTCTTAGACCATTCTTATGCCTTGAGGAGAAGTCCATGGGATAACTATGAGAAGTTCGTAACATGAATTCTTATTTGATTGGTTTGACCAAGTGGGTAGAGTTTTTTTTTCAAAAATATTCACCTCAGGGTTGTCTATGCAGTGATCTCCCTTACAAGGTGATTAAGCTAGTATGCGACTTTGTCCATTTTGGCAAATGAGAAGGCTCGCAAATGGATTACTTACTGAGACACATTGGGATAACTCAAGGTTCCATGATTTTAGATTATCTTTCATGAATGCTTGGGTTGTGATGTAGGTTGCACGTGGCAAGAGAACTTTATCCTTCATTCATAGTTAGAATGACTTGTGACAAACCGCAACTCAAGTAAACTTGCAAAAAAAGGAGCGTTGACGGTTGGCTTACTAAACGTTTTGGTTGACGATTTTTAAAATGTTGTCCAACTCTATGGTTTGGTAGGAAAGAAAGGTGTTCTAGGTTATGAGATAATAAGAGTATTGATGTTGAAAGCATTTTTACCATTGCTATGGACTTTTTCAATAATGATTAAGTCATTATATACTCTTTATCTTTCGTGACGCTCCTTCAAAATGAAGACTATGAACTTTCAACCTCGAAGTAACTGATTGTACTAAGCACCTAGTTGGTCTTCTCAGTGCTTGGGATCCCCTTTGGGCTATAGCTGTTCATTTTGAATGAAGTCTCTTGTTTGGACGTCTTTTTTTTTATTTTTGTCGTTGTGCACCTTGGTCTCTAGGATCACTTTCATGTCGAAACTCTATTTTTGTTTATTTCCAATGAACTTTGATGCTTGATGGATTTTATAATATATCGTTATCGTCATGGTAGAAGCTATTATTACTTTTTTTAAATCTCAATGATTAAACGAGCTTAGTTTCATTAAAAAATGAGACATATTTCATCAAAAATCCTCGCATATGGTTTATATACAAACACATACGTTAACACAATTACTTAGGAATCATCATTGAAATACCTATAGTAGCCTAAAGAAAGAAAAACAAAGTAAGATTGATGATGAAAGCAAGAGAAAACATCCAACATAAGAAAAGAGAGAGGCAACAACTTTGAATTTTCATTCTCTTAATTTAAGAAAAAGGGAAAAAAGTGCAAGTTCTTATATTGAAATTCCACGTATTTGATTAAAACAAAGCATTTGGTTGTTTTGACTTTGGTTGCTCATCAGCTTTAATTTTATTATTAAGCAGATGGTAGACGTTATGGTTGACCCTTATGATTGCCTTAATACCATGTGTTCGAATATTCAGTCTTTTTTAAAAGGACTTATTGCAATTTTAATTAGTTTTGAGAAAAAAACAATAATGTTATGAGTATGTATAAATTGAGATGAGGGTTGTATGTATAAAATGTCATCAAATAATAGTTTTTTTACCGAATAAGGGTTTTTTTATCTTTCCATTGGATAGACTTTCAAAAGAATTCAATGATAGTTTATTAATAAGAAAAATGATAAATTTTAAAAAAAGGTAATCATCTGTTCAATACAATCCTCATTTTTCAAGATGTAACGCTGAGTTTTTTCAACTTTAGGATTTTGAATGAATAAAAAGTCACCAAAGCTTACAGAAGGCTGCATCAAAGACAAAAAAATAGTATCATGTTCCTCGTTCACTACAATAAAATAAGTATGTAATGACATTTTTCTTGAAATCCATTACGAAATTTCACGTTGTAAAATATATAATGATGATATTATTCGTTGCAAAGCTATTTGTGTACTTGATGCTAGTGACAAAGATTATATCTGTTACTATATCATTAACGATGGTCCATAAAGCAACGCTTACTTGTTGCTATTTTTCAGAATTTCAATTCATTCTCGCCACTTCAAAATCTAACAACAAATATTTAAAATTTTGAAAAAAATAAATAGGTAAGCATTTCTATATGTTAATTTTTCAATGAATAATATCATTACTATACGGTTTAGCAACGGGCGATTTTGTGATAGATTTGAAGTAAACATCACTATAAACTCATTTCATTGAGATCGATGAATAATAGATGGGCACTTCTTTGTAATTTGCCCTAAGATAAGTATGTAGTCATTTGAATTTCAACTCGATTCGAAATCTCCATCCCTTCATCAAATATGGTAATTTTCAATGATCTAAGTATGGTTTTTGAAATCAACGCCATAGATATATTATTAATATCCGCTTTATATAAGATTTTTAACATTTGAAAATGAAGTTCAATTTAAATGGAATTTGAATCAATCACTTCTCTTATTAGTTTATATCATTCCACTACATTAATTTTGAACGGAAGATATCAATTTCTTTAGATAAATAAAAAATGGGCACTAGTTGGCTGTTCGATTATTATGGTAGCTCCATTTGACTCTTTGGATAATATATATGATAATAATTATTATAGTTGTGATATTTTTTTTAAAAAAATATTGAGGGTGGACGTGGCTAACCCTTGCCCTCTCCTGTTGGGAATTTAATATTACTCAAATACACCAATGTTTTTCATGTTTTTGTGCAATATACATCCTAAGGTTTATCGTGAATAAATGATAGGTCAGACTACTAAATAATCAGAGGTATAGTCGTTGTCAATAGTCTCCGCGAAATTGCTAGAAATTAATTCTAGTCCCCTCTAAGTAAGAGGCTGAAAATAAATAATATATGATGAATTAGTGCCTACAGATGTTATCTTGGCATTGATTGAGATGGGATTAGGCACATTCTAATGGTTGACGTGAGTCGTGTGTGTGTGTGTGGGGTGGGGGGGGGGGGGGGGTTGGGGTGGGGGGGGGGGGGGGGGGGGGCATAAGAGCTTCTCATCAAGAGCATTTTATCTTAAAGTTTCTTTCTTTTTATATGTTATCTCTAAACAACAAACTCGAGACATTTAAATAGTATTAGAGTCGATTCCCTCGAAATTAGTTGCTCGAGAGGTGGAGTTACACCTATAAATAGATATGAGGAAAAGACTACCCGGAGCTTGCAACCACTACTACTGGGAATAAGTGTTGAGTCATATAGTAACGAGGACGTTACTAATATAAATGGGGAGGTTGTAACACCCAAACATGGTTCAACATCTAAATGAAACTCACACAATGTGAGTGTCGGTCATAAGAGTGGGTCGTAAGTGTAATGTTCAGGGCTTAGGTCTCCAGACCGTTATCGAGAAACTGACACTGACAATTTATCGGGTTCGATGCCAACTGGATCCGCCGACAACCATCCAAAGTGCTTAAGCCCAATGTCAAGTAATAACCCCTCACGATCTTGTTCTCAGATGAAACTTTATAAGTTCTAAATGCAAGATTTTAATTGGAGGTGTTACAACCTCCCTACTTATATTAGCAACGTACTCCTTACGACATAGCCCATCGCTTATTTCGACTAGTAGTGGCGATTGTACATGCACTCCAGATTTAGATCCCATCGAGTAGCCCTTTCCACTACAAAAGGGAATTCTAAAATGCATAAAAAATACATAGACAACATTAAAAATTCCACAAAAATATATTATCTATTTACAAATTATTCTAAATACTAAACCAATAATAAATTGAAAATTATATATAAAAACCTCAAAATTTTTAATATATATACATTAAAACCTTCTAAAATCATAAGTAATTCATAAAAAATCACAAAAATAAGTATATTAGCTTGTTTTAAAGCTAATAAAAAGTTTTATACAGGAAAAAAACCACATAATGTTCGACTACCTATTATTTTAAAAATATGTAATACCTTACGGTTTTACTTAAAAGAATTATTTCAATTATAAAAACCTTATAAAATCTAAAGAAATAAAAAATTACCTGAAAGTCTGTAAAAATAATAAATCAATATAAAACATAAAAAAAATATTTTTTCATAAATAAAAAATAAATTATAAAAATACGGAAACACTTCTAAAATATATAAAAATAGAAAGACTCTAAAAATTCCATAAAAATTATATTACATATATTCTACTTTATTCTAAATACTAAATAAAAAAAAATTAAAAATAAAATTTAAAAACCTCAAAAAATTCAAGTATACATCAAAATCTTCTAAAATCACAACCAATTCATAAATAAACACACAATTATGTATAATATCTTGTTTTAAAGCAAATAAAAATCTCTATTCTTGAAAAATAAAACTAAAATAATTTTTACTGTCTATTATTTTTAAAATATGTAATACCTTACAATTTTACTTAAAAGAATTATTTTCAACTTTATAAACCTTATAAAATCCAAAGAAAATATAAAAAAGTTACTAAAGTTTATAAAATAGTAAATCAAATATAAAGCATAAAAATATTTTCTCTATAATTTTTAGGCATATTATAGCTTAACAAAATTACATTAATGTTTACATTTACCCTTTTATTCATATACCTTAATAGTTCACTTCTCACTTTATAAAATCCATAAAAATACAAAATAAAAGCAAATAAAAATATAAAATTGAAAACATAAAAATATTAAAAGATAAAATCAAATAAAAAATAGAAAATCTTACATATACTTATCTTTACATATAGGTATGTAAAAGAACATAAAAACAATGAAACATTAAAACAAACTAAAAATCTTTAAACATTTAGAAAATCCCTAAAATTCATAAAAACCTAGATATCTTAGATCATTTCACTATTCACCTAGTTTCCACAATTTGCATCCATGAGTTCGACACTCTCATACTATCACTATATACATTGGTTTAGGAGTCTAAATAACACAATCACACAAAATTTTTGACTCACCCGATCGATTCAGCGACGATTGTTCATCTTTCTAAAACATTAGACCGGGCTTGTTCATCACCTACCTATGAGAATAGTTGAACGGTATCCTCACCAACATAAATTCCATTATCCAATGAGGATCATTTCCAGATTTCATTTTGTTGCACTCTTTTTGCAAGCCATTCGATGAACACGATCTCACTTGTCCTTCTAAATTCATTGTGTGTTTCCGTGTTTCCATTAGTTGTAGAATGAATTTGTTTCAGACACTTGTTTCAATATTGAACCAAAGGATCCATATTTAAAGTCTGGTCTTTTTTTGTTGTCCTTTATATGACATTTCCCCATAGTAGTTCTTCACGAGCCCTTGGATTGTGACAAACTACTCAACTTCACCAGCAAAGATGGGAACGAGATTAGACGTGAAAAGGTCCTTAGAGCTCCAAAAGGACACTAGTGAATATCCTCCTTTTGTCTATTTCCCTCGCCACCTACTTCTCTGTATCTTCTTCTTCTCCCTCTTATGTATCTCTTTGTTTCCTCTGCTTAGTCCTTCTTCTCAGTGCCGTCCCTGACATCTCGGGGTCCCTGGGCAAAAGAAAAAAAAATGGGCCCTTGTAAATTTCGATGAACAATGTGCTCTTATATAATTCCATAACTTTAGCATTGAGTTGTTCACTGAAATTTTGATTCTATAAGGGTTCATTTTTTGACGAGTTGTTTCATCAAAAATTGATTTCATAAGAGCTCATTTTTTAACAAATTGTTTCATCGAAAAATTCGATTGCTCATTTTTCGATGATTTTTTTTATTAAAAATTCGATTTACAAGGCCTCATTAGGACATATAATATTCTTTCCTAAATTAAATGCTGAATACATGTAAAAACGGACCCCTAAAGTTGATGAAGCTGTGAGCCATTGCACTCGTAAATTACCCTCATGGACGGCCCTGATATTACCATGTGTTATATGCTATTACTACCGGATAAATACCTTACTGGACAAAATCATTCTTAAGCGAATAGTTTACTATCCAAACAACTTCCTCCCTTCAATTAATCTTCAATGTACAATTGCAACACTCACAACAGTCTCTGTTATTGTTTTCATTATCTCTTTGGAAGAAGGAACATAATGGCCTAAAGTCATTATGCTCAAGGAAATGCAACAACTACGTGGGAATTTGAACTCGCTCTTATTTTATGAATACAGAGAGGATATATATATGGGAAAAAGGGCCCTACCTCGGCGGGTGCAGTAAACTCCCTACACCCGGTCTAATTTTTCATTATTTTTTGATTTTTTTGAAATGAAACCTTGGGAGATTTAGATCACCATGTATCACCATATTGTCATTCCAAATTCAACTTAATTTGAGACTTCTATCATCTCCATAAAGACTACCAACTTTTAACGGTCTCAGACTTGTTTAAATTGATCCTTTTTAGATGAACATGTTATGAATGTTTATTTTTGATGAAACTTGAAACACTTATTCCCCTTAACATATTAAGTAAATCCCCCTAACTTTTAATTCAAAAAAAGTAAAAAAATAATCGAAAAATAGGGTGGGTGCACCCATTCGAATTTTTCGGGAGAGAGAGAGAGAGACCGAAAGAACATAACAATGAAGATATTGAGAAAGAGAGAGGGATTTATGAATTAAATTACGAATTGCTTGAAAAGGTAAAATGTGGCCGTTAAGAAGATGAGTTCATGGGAAGAGCAAACATCTTTTTCATATTGGGAGTCTGGCAATAAAAATGTTGAGGTGGATGGAGATCTAAGAGGTCTATTTTTTAGATTTTCCAATATGCAAGAAAATGGGCCCTTAAAGTTCATGGGCCCTGGGCCGTTGCACTTCCAAACAACCCCCAGGGCCGGCCCTGCTTCTTCCTCCTTCTTCCTCCTCTCCTTGTACTTCCTTATCATCCTTCTTCTCTTCCCTAGTCCCTCCTTTCTGATGTTCCTTTATATGTGTAGCCCATCTATCAAACACCTACCATCTCATCTCTGAGACTTTACGCTCCACTTGATGACTCCCATAATCCCATCCATTTATGATAATGCTCAGTGGCAAGACTACTGCCCCAGATCCTCACCTCTCCACTTGAGCATCTTGTTCCATTCTCTACTGCTCTTGAATTTCTGAGCTGAGATATAGTAAAGCACCTAACCGCCCACCAAGCTCTTGGTTCGAGCAACTACCTATTTTATCGCAGATCTTCATTGGAGGGAGACAAGCGTCGCAGGAGCAAGGAATGCCCCATTAGCTATTAGAGTTCCGCTACCAATCATCGGAGCAGTAGGCGCCTGAGGGTGCTACACTCGTGCCGAGCATAAGAAGAAGAAGGGTAGGTGAATGTTGATTGTTCGATCCAAGAAGCTAAACACGTATAACAATTGAAGCCAACAAGTCAAGCCAGTTGTTAATCAACGACCATCGATCACACCTAGAAAAGATACATGGCTATCTCTAAGCCACACACTCGGAGATTCTAATTTATCGGAACCGTATAAACTGAGTAACTTGTCACGTGTGCCATGCATGTGACCTTGTAAATTGCACTTGAAGGCTTGAAGCCCTAAAGCATGAACTTTGATTGCGTGGAGCCGTGGAGGTTCTATCAATGCAGCAACTGCGCACGTGCCCACCATGGGCATTTTATGTAGAAACCCCTTCAGGAAGCCTTCTTTACGGGAAAATATCTATCTTGTCATTTTTAAGTTCTAGTTTTATTTTTTTCTTTTACATGTGTACCCCTGACTTGATAGATGTTTACCTTGCACATCTTTTGGAAGCTTACGACATGACCTACATTTTGAGTTGTTATGGACGGAAATTAGAGTTGAATTGAGATACTTATGAATTTGGAAGTTCATTATCATTCTGAGATATTTATTCCGTTCAAAATCATGGTGATATAATTTTGTATGATTTTTGGATATTTTGTGCATGAAACTCATAGAAAACGTATAACACTTGAACTTGGAAAAAAATATTGAAGGTTTATCCTTAATTGATTTGATGTCAATTGCTTGTTGGGATTTTATTTGGATCTTATTTTAAAATCTTTAAAAAGTAAATAATACCTTGTGATTGCTCTTTGCATGCTGATTTTAGAAGAATTTTTTAAATATCATTTTTTATATTTTAAAAATGCAAAATCAAAATCAGGTGGATTTACGTTCCTGATTTTTCTATTGTTTTACATATCTCTAAATATAATAAAAATTATTTTCAACTCATGGTTCATCGGCATATTTTCAATATTTTTGGTTTTTATTTTTACTGCATCTACACCCTTAAGATATAAAAACACTTCAAGCAAAACATCCTTTTATTTTGGTAACT
Source organism: Ottelia alismoides (assembly GCA_037367405.1). NCBI lineage: Eukaryota > Viridiplantae > Streptophyta > Magnoliopsida > Alismatales > Hydrocharitaceae > Ottelia > Ottelia alismoides. The sequence goes on from JAZKJV010011855.1 coordinate 13,266, forward strand.
GGTAAATAATATGAAAGGAAAATATACTGAGAAGCGAAAAATCCTTTGATGTATGTGGTGTACTATCCATCAGAATATAATCAACGTATATGTATTCTGCCTCCAAACAACTTCATTATTTCAACGAGAAAAGGGAGCCTACTTTGTGAAGTAGGTAACCTTACCTACTTCACATTCTATTTTTTGCAATTTTTTTTATTTTTTTTGAAAAATATCATCGTGGATTTTCATAACTATATTCCTCTAATATGTCATTCAAATTTCTAATTGCTAACTTTACAATAGAATAATATCAATGGAAGTTACATAGAAATTGATGGGAGATGGGCAACAAGCTGCGCCGCGAATCCCTTTTGAATGGCAAATCCAATTCTTCGAAATACAACATTCATAGACTTAGGAAGCATAATATTGCTATGCATGATTTTTTGAATCCTCTTAAGGAGCTCCACTGCTTCACTTGCCAAGAACCCAAATGTATCAAAACCAAAGGGGATGAATACATGTTGATTGTCAATGCAGGCCTTCTCATGCTTAGCCACTTTAGCTAAGGCAGCTTTTTGTGCGGTGCATCCCGCAACAAAATCACTCTTTATCGGCCCCACCAAAGGAGACACCCCAGTCAAATCAACACATGCATGCTTTCCTCCAACCCATCTAAATATCAAAACATCTGTCGGTCTAAGTGTCGATCTCGCCTCTTGTGGATCAGTTAAGAAATTCACCGGTGCTTCTTTTTTTGAAGCAATACCTGCATGTCTGAGTATATCAAATAGAACATCTCTGACAAGATCATGTCTGTATTTAAAATATGGAAGCTTGCGACAATGAATGTCATGATCCCCAAAAGCATCCAAGCAAGATTTGTGGCATACTGGACAAGCCTCATCTGGTTGGAAAAGGGGAATCATCAGGCGGTACTTGAGAATACTACGATATTCAATGGGTGACATATGCAATCCAAGCCCCTCAATAGGAATGGCAAGTAGAAAATCTTGGGCATGTTCAGCTTGTAAACAATGGAAAATTGCTTTTTGCCTAGCAGACATGTCAAACTCAACTTCCATATCTTTTACGATTTTGCTAAAAAAAGAACTCGCCAAAGCATTCTGGGCTTTAGGGGGGACGGTATCCTTACTAGCAAAATGTGTAATATCAATAGATGTGAGTGCGATATGTAGGCCTTCCAAAGCATCAAGGAAATCAGAATCCATACCATGTATCCCGCTGTCTCGTAGCATGTGGTCTTGGGAGCATCCAGGATTGAGCTCTGGAGGCCACAAAAGCATATGAAGAAGCTCAATAGCTGAGTAAAGACCTAAACCGCCGAGCCGGATGGGTAGCGACGCCACTCTCCATTGAAGGTCACCAAAGAAAGGACCTCCACACACCACAATATCCTCAATAGCTCCACGTAACCCTTTGTCAAATCATGCAGCGGCCCGTTTTCATGTATGTGGGTTGGCATGTCCGTAGGCCGAACATAAGATTGGCAGTACCCATACAAGAACGTAATAGAAGTAGCTAACTTTGTGGATCATCCAGCTGAGGAAGTAAATGCATTAAGTCATCAACCTTGGTAGCCCTCATCATAACCAACTCTTCAATAAAGTCTTTATCCCTACTCACAGCTCCTCCAAGCGATTTCACACCTAGCCGCGACCTCCCAATATCTATGGGAAACAAACCTTAATGGATCTTCTGACCATCTCATGGAAGGCCAGAACAACTCTGTTTTTTTATATTTAGAAAAATCCCCATCTCTGGACCCCTGCATTGAATAATGTCAAGTGCCTTGGCCACTTCTACAGTGTCCCCAACAATTGTCCCATCGTCAAGATATCACTACAAACTGGACAGCCTTTGAGGACGGTTATTGGGAACGGTCACTTAGCAACCGTCCCCTGTACTATTTCAGGGGACGGTTGTCATCTGACCGTCCCCTCTGTAAAGTTTTAGTGACGGTCGACTACGACCGTCGCCTTCAACATGACATTTAGGGACGGTTACATGATCGTCCCTGGCCCCGACCTTTAGGGGACGGTTATAACCGTCCCCGTTACTTCACTGTGGCCGTCGCTTATAATGAAACTAAAGGGGACGGTTACAACCGTCCCATATAGTTAATTTGATGGGACGGTTTCATAACCATCCCTAAAACCATTGTAAATGGCGCGTTGGGGAAAATTTCTGCAACCATAGGGGACGGTCAACTAGTAACCGTCCCCGATTATAATTATAAGAGACAGTTGTAACCGTCCCTTATAATTATAATCGGGGACGGTTTAGGAACCGTCCCTAAAACCAACTTGATGGAACGGTCCACTTATAACCGTCTCCGATTATTATTAAAGAGGACGATCGAACGACCGTCCCCGATGGTAATATACCCATCCCCGGCGAACCCATCTCCATCATTCCTCCAATCGACCCAAAGCATCCTCCTATGCCCTCATAGTGCCTCCTCCGCCCTCCGGCCTCATCCTCTGCCCTCCGGCCTCCTCCTCCACCCTCCGGCGTCCGCCCTCTCGCCCCTTGCCCTCCGGCCTCCTCCTCCACCCTCCGGCATCCGCCCTCTCGCCCCTTCGGCCTCCACCTCCTCCTCCGCCCTCCGGCGTCCGCCATCCGGCCTCCACCTCCTCCCCGCCCTCCGGCCTCCTCCTCCGCTCTCCGGCGTCTGCCCTCCGGCCTCCACCTCATCATTTATATGTAAGTTTTTTTAAGTTTTTGGTAATTTATTAATATATTATGCTTGCTTTAATTTCATAATCTTATTTGGATGTATAGATTTTTAAAAGTATTGTTTAATTTTTGTAAAGTAGAAGTTGTATATACATTGTTAGATCAAAAATATATAGTTTGTATAATGATATATGAATGCTTATGATTGTAAAGTAGAGGTTGTAAAGTAGAGGTGCTTAATTAATTCTCCCAAATTAGTTGCTTTATGATTGTGAAGTAGATGTTGTAAAGTCTAATCATATATGCATACATAGTTTCTAATGATTAAATAGTTGCTTAATAGTTTAGTTTAGAGGATCAAAAAAATATAATCTATATACAACTTTGAAAATTACCAAACATTTTTGAAATTAACTCTGGATCTTACCTTTAGGCAATGGACAAAAGTTGGATGAACAAAAGATTCGATGACTATCGGACATATAATAAATGAGTTATCGGATTCATAGACTGGGCTTTTCGATATGAATCGCACTATCATATTGTAGGAGGTGAAGGAGATAAGATACATTGTCCTTGCATAAGATGCAAGAATGCTTTGACCCAAAATCGAGCCATAGTTTACGAGCATTTGATATTAAATGGGTTTTGGCTACATTATACGAATTGGACATATCATGGTGAAGGAGTTAATTTAGAAGAATATGGTAATGTCCACGGTGATACTGAAAGAGATGTCTCTGAAATACAAGACCGTGATGCTATATTTGAGACGGTAGATAACATTCGAGGACATGACATCGATGAAATGATGGATTCGCTTCCGGATACATTACTTGAAAAAATATAAGATGCAGAGAAGCCATTATGCTCAGGAGTCAAAATGTCTCGATTACGTTTCCTTCTGGAGATGTTTAAGATAAACGTGAAGAATCGATGTACAACGGTTACGATGGAAGATGTCTTACTTTTGATTAGGACATTATTAAATAATCCAGAAGACTTTCCAAAGGACTGGAAGGATGCTAAGTCTATATTTCGTGCACTTGGATTGAACTACGAGAAAAGTGACGCATGTCCGAACAACTGCATTTTATATTGGAAGAATTATTCAAACTTAGATACATGTCCAGACTGCAAAAGTAGCAGATATAAGAATAATGATAATGATTTGAAGAGGAAAAAATCAGAGAAGATTTTACGGTTCTTTCCTTTGATTCTCCGATTACAGCGATTATATTCATACGAAAGAACAACTAAAATGATGATATGGCACAGTAATATCAAAAAGAAAGATGTAACCGGTGTTATGAGACATCCATCAGATACAGAGGAGTGGAGCAAATTTGATGAAATGTATCCATCGTTTTCTGAAGAAGTAAGAAACGTACGATTGGGTCTTGCTTCTGACGGCTTTAATCCATTCGGAAATATGAGTACGAGTTACTCTATTTGGACTGTGATACTTGTTACTTATAATCTGTCACCATGGATGTCAATGGCATCTTCCTTTATGATGATGTCGTTATTGATACCTGGTCCTAAGGGGCCAGGTAATGCGATAGATACATATATGCAACCTTTGATTGACGAACTAAAGATTCTGTGGAATTCTGGAGTGAGTACGTATGACGCGGTAAAGAAAGAATTCTTTACAATGCGTGCTTCATTATTATGGACAATTAATGATTTTCCAGCATATGCCAATTTATCGGGATGGAGTACGAAAGGTAAACTTGCATGTCTGATTTGTATGGATAAAACACATTCGACATGGCTAAGTGCGAGTATGAAACATTGTTATTTAGGACATCGTCGTTTCTTACCGGTAAGTCATAGATGGTTAAGAAGTGAAAATAATTACAAGTTTGATGGACAGTCGTTTGGACGTCGTTTAAGTTTGAATCGCCGATCAGGATGCACAATGTGGATGGAACAAAAAAATTTGGGCAACTTCTCTCTAGGCCGATTATCTAAGAGGAAGGCAACTGGTGGATGGCGAGATCAGGAAGCATCACAGCTTTCAGGAGTAATAGTGAAGGCTGATCTCAATGCTGAAATTGACGGATACTATGGTGAGATTATTGATATACTAGAAATCAGTTTACACATGATGCAAGGTGTGTTCTATTTCATTGCATCTGGTTTGATGTGGGTCGATTTGGATTAGGTTACAAGAAGGATAGAAATGGGGTTCTTTCTTTAAAGCAAACAGGTCGGTTACAAACCAATGAACCGTATACGCTTGCCAGTCAGGTTGAACATGTCTTTTATGTTCCAGATAACTCAGTTAGTGGATGGATAATACCCATTAGAACAACACCGAGAAATTTCTTCGATGTAAACGAAGAGGAAGATGCACTAGACAATGATTTTGCATACCAAAATAACTCCAATGATTTTTTCAATGAAGTATTAGACAACGACGTTGGAACTAGCAATTTCAGGTAATGTTTTTTTTATTTTCAATTTCAATTAATTGAAATTATTGTCATCTATCTAAATGAATATTTTTGAAATATCTCTTTTTACATTTCAGACATGGCTCCTATACCGAGATGTATTCGGGAGGTTCCCGAACCTCCTCAGCAGCCACAGGCAGGTTCGTCTGATGCAGGTAGTGGAGGTACCCCGAGACGACGTGGACCGTCTTAGTGTAGATTTTTGGATCGTCTTGCACCCGGGCAGACGTTGTATGTGCGTATTGTTGGCGGGATGTGGTTGGTGAGAACTCTACGGAGTTTCAGAGCTACCTTGGCCAGGTTTCTCGTGCACGCGTCCCCATCACTACCCACGACTTTCGGCAGCTTCCTTATGTTGTCAAGGCTGCCATACTATCTGACTTGGAGGTATTTTAAAATCATACAATCATTTTTTTATTAAGTTTTTATACTAATATTGTGTATTTTTTGTTGTATAAGGCTGTCTTTTCATGGGAACGAAATGCCCATGTCGACTCCCAGATTCTCTCCCATGCTGCTGAGATGTTGCGTCGATACAAGGGACGCATAAAGGCGAAGGTATGAATATTTTTTTTATTTTTAATTCAGAATAATTAAGATTAACGATATTTATTTTTCCATCATTAGTATTACAACCCCCAGATTCCATATGATCAGCTTGTGCAAAACGTCCCACCTGGTGTTACACTAGAACCAATGGAGGACGTTGATTAATTTTTGCTCCCGTGAGGAATTCACGGTACGTACAATGTTTACTTTTTATTTGATTTATGCTCGTAATAACGTTTTTAATTACAGTCGATTTCTACGAAAAATACGACGAATCGATCAAAGGCTTCCGGTCCACCCATAAGATGGGAAGGAAGAACACTAACCAGTTGAAGGATGACTTTATAAGTATTTAAACAATTTCTGTAATTATTAAGTTTGAGTGCAGAATTGATTTTAAAACCTTCTTTAATGTATTTTTTTAGTTGAGGGAAAACGAACGAGAAATGACCCGCATAGAGGTTTTTGCTGAATCAAAGAGTCGAGATTTAGGTGGAGAAATGCAGTGGGTTGATGACGCCTACGCACCAATTCATGTAAGTAATATTTACTTTTACTTTATATAATGACTTAAGTTATTACATATATTGACAATATTTATAATATTTATACATGCAGGAAGAAATGATTAGGCTCTCTACCACCCCCTCGCTAGACAGCACGAGGACGAGTACTCCCCGTTGTCAGCCGATGATGCATTCCATCAAGCCACTGGTCCGGAACACAGTGGACGCATCCGTTGCGGAGGACGTGGAGAAACGATCTGTACATGGTACGGAATGGGTGGTGCAAGTGGGTCGCACTCATCTTCCCAAGGGAGCCAGAGAGAAAGAGAGATGGAGCGGGAGCTGCGGGAGGTAAAGGCAAAGATGTCTGCACAAGACAAAGAAATGGCGAAGATGCGTGCAGAAATGGCGAATGTCATGTCCGTTATAAGCCGTCTTCAAAGTCAAGCCACGCCACCTGTACAACCAATACATCTCGGCAACGATGAGGAGAGTGAGGAGGAGAGTGAGGAGGAGAGCGACGAGAGTCAAGGATCCGAATAGATAACAACGCTTGTACTAATTTTAGTTTTTAATTTCCTGGACATTTTCTTGTAATATTTCTATTAGTATTAAGACTATGTTGAATTGATAAACAATTTCTTTAGAGCTATAAAGTGTCGTATTTGCTTCCTTCATTTTGATTATGTGGATTGTGATATTCAGTTTCACAGGGGGAGCGTGAACAAAACATAATGAAGCTACGGTCATAACCGTCCCCAAAAGTGCTACAAAAACGCCTCCCTTGTTTAGGATAGCCCACGGGACGCAATTTTGCATTTCAGAGACTAATGGGGACGGTTACAACCGTCCCCTATACGTTTCTGTTGCCGTCCCCTTTAGCTATATGAAACAGAGGGGACGGTTGTAACCGTCCCCACTACAAAGCAAAGGGGACGGTTCAATCTGTCCCTTAAGAATGTTAAACACCTTCTGTCCCATTTTAGCGGTCAAAGGGACCAACGGGGACGGTCAAAACCGTCGCTAATAGTCTTCCGTGGGCCGTCGCCTTTACACTGTGACACAGAGGGGACGAAAATAACCGTCCCCACTGCATATCAAGGGGGACGGTTCAATCCGTCCCTTCAGGATGTTAAGCACCTTCTGTCCCATTTTAGCGGGCAGAGGGACCAACGGAGACGGTCAAAACCGTCGCTAATAGGCTTCTGTGGTCGTCCCCTTTACACTGTGACACAGAGGGGACGGGCATAACCGTCCCCACTGCATATCAAGGGGACGGTTCAATCCGTCCCTTCAAGATGGTAAACACCTTCTGTCCCATTTTAGCGGGCAGAGGGACCTAAGGGGACGGTTGAAACCGTCGCTATTAGGCTTCTGTGCCCGTCGCTGAATTGTTGCACATCGTTCGGGACGGTTACAACTGTCCCTCATGCTTCACAGATGGGGACGGTTATAACCGTCGCGACTAGTTGCGGTACTAGGGACGGTTGTAACCGTCCCCAACGGTTTTACTTAAGGGGACGGTTTCAACCGTCTCCAATGGTTTGTTAGAAGCGACATTTGTCAGAACCGTCCCAACTAAGTAAATGAGACTGTGGCAGAAGGGACGGTTGTGGGACCGTCCTCGATGAGCAGAAGGGACGGTTATGCCATCCGCCTGTAGTGTATCAAGCATGAAGTAGGAGTTTACAATTGTCTCTGATCTCATGAATAAGTGGGTGCAATGCCAGAGAAAAAAAAGGGGGCCTAAAGGGTCACCTTGCTGCACTCCTGTTGATGACCGCAGATGATTGTCTCCAATATATAATCTGGCGGCTTGAACATAGATAAATTTCACACATGGAGAAATAGAGGGGCATCTCCTCCTAACTTCCCCAAGCATCAGAGATCTATCTATTAAGTTGAAAGCATTAGATAAATCCACCGTAAGCATAGAAAGAGACCCATCTCCGTGAAGCTTGCTCAAAAGATGATTGGTGCTATGTAAGATGGCTTACGCTCCTCCAGATACACCAACTCCAAATTGAAAGTCGTTAAGATATTTAGATGTCTCCTTGCTAACCCCTGCGATAGCAACTTTAGATACAAGGCGCCTCCATATAGTACCTACCGCAATAGGACGAATGCTGTTGTCCAGACAGTCATTTTTTAATGGTCACAGATTTGATGTATTTTACCTGTTCTAGATGGAGGCCGTAGGAGCCTCTGTTTCTGACGAAATTTGAATGACATATTAGAAGGAAATAATTATGAAAATCCACGGTGGTATTTTTTAAAAAAAAATAAAAAATTTGCAAAAAAATAAAATGTGAAGTAGGTAAGTTACCTACTTCACAAAGTGGGCTCCCTTTCCTCTATTTCAATCTGCGATGAGGATATATATTCTGATTTAGTACGAGTATCTATTCAAAATAAGAGTATGTATTCGTATTTTAATATATATTTTTTGCAGATAAGGATTCGTTATCACAAATATGGACATCAAATTTCTCGGATATAGATGTGAATGTAATTGCAAGATTCTACAGTATGATCCCTTTGGATTTTTTTGAGAGCAAATTAATTTCCCGTTTGAATCACAAATCCCGGAAGAGTCAACCGCCAAATGTTTTGATAATTTCTGGTGGGGAGGGCGCAACAATATATTTTCGAAATAGAAAATTTTATTTTTTTTTGTAGTGATAATATGTCAGGGTTTACAAAGATAATTTGGTATATCTGCCGTTGGACCATTAGCGATAGAGATTAAGATCAAACAAACTTTAAATACAATACAGAAACATTAAGACGTTCATGTCCATCTTCCACATCAACTGCAACAGATTCAACAGCTCGCTGCCGATGACCTTCACCCGCTTCGTCCTCCTGCGAGACCTCGACCTTCCCGCCATTGGCCTCACCCTCCACTACATCGAGCTCCGCCACAAGGGCTTGGAGGGGATCCTGCACCATTAGGGTTACACGGAATGAACGATATACCCTCTACTATATACTGTGAAGAAATGGCATGTATACCTCGTATACAATTGGAGGGGGTCCTGCACCATTAGATTAGGGTGACAGAAGAGAGATCCCAACAGTCCGCGACCGCCATCTGCCGATGGATACACCGCACCCTCTCTTCCTCTACCGATACCACACCCCCCGCGTCGGCATAGGCTTCGACGTCAGGCGGTGCTGCCCACGCTGCTACGAGGGCCGCACCGGCAGCATGGCCACGACCCAGATATGTATGAGGCACAAGTGCCTCCTCTACCAGATACTCCACGCGAAGAGCAATATTCCCGCGTTATCGTCGAGGAAGTGCCGTGGGGATGCTCGACGCGGGGAGTACCTGGAAGACGAGCCACTGGTGCTTTATACAGACCTGGACCGTGGTCACGCAGCCGATGGAGCCATCACAGCGTCGCGGGGAGCGCTGCTGGACGCCGAAGTCGACGGCGATGCGGTGGGAGTAGCAGCAGAAGAGGTTGAGGGGTGCGGTGGATCCATCGGCGGACGGCGATCGAGGACTTGGCGACGTAGGCGTACGTGGATGGGGGAAAGATGTGGTGATGGGTTGATGGGGGTACGTCCATTCTTATAGGTAGATTGATTGCAGCTGTTGGGATTCCTTGAAGATTGCAGCTGTTGGGATCCCATGAAGATTGCAGCTGTTGGGATTGGTTGACGGTTTGAGATTCCAAAGGGAAGGATTAAAACAAACATGTGATTGAGATTGCCCCCCATAAACGTAGTTAAGATTGCAGATTGCATATGGCCAATCTGTTACTCCTCATAGTTGTGGGACTTGATGCTCTGTTGTTTCTCTCGGAAGTGGATCATCTGCTGTGGCGTGGGCTGCAGTGGACTCTGCTGCACGCCCTGAGAGCCGCTCGATCATGATCGAGCGGTTCCCACGAAATCACACCTTTTGTGATCCCGATCATACAATTTCGTGGGAACCGTTCGATCGGCCCCCGGACGTGCAGAGTCTGCTGCAGTACTTCCGTTTCTTAAACCCGACCATCAACGGATTTATGTGGATATTTCCACGGGCTGTCTAAATTACAGAAACACCCCCAAGAAGTTTTGTGTTTAACATAAGTCGGAGGGCCATTGGGGGAGATGAGACGCAGAAGAAACAAGGGATAAAATTACACGATTATTCTATTTTTTTATTCATAAAATTAATATTTAACCTAGAAGAGGTATTGTACCTAGGGATGAAAACGGTCGGATACGAATACGAATATAGGTATAATCATATTCTTATCCATTTTAAAATACGAAGACGAATGCGGATAAGAATATTGACAGATGTAAAAAATGTATTACCATATCCTTAAAAAACGAATACGAATGTAAAACAAATACGAATCATATACGAATAATATCATAAATTTTCAATAACTAAAATATGCATATTTAGGATGGTTTACACATAAAATAGATATACCAGATATAATAATTTCATAACAATTATATCATCAGTGGTGAATGCAATCATAAAATGTTGTCACGCACAGTTATAAATAAATATATTACTATACTTATGTACGAAAATGAATATATGAATGCGAATGCAAATATTAATGAATGTCAAAGTGATATCCATATCCGCATCCATTTTAAAACGAATACGAATACGAATGCCAAAATATGTATAAAACGAATACGATAGCGGAACGGATACGAATATATTCACATTCGTTTTCATCCCTAACTGTACCAATAACCGGATCACATCCTTTGTAAATTGGAAAAATGAGGCTGCCTCCACTCCCATTTTTCCGTAATTTTTATTTTTTTTGAAAAATATTACAATGTATATTCATCTATATATCCCTTCAATAAGTCATTCGAATTTCGTTAGAAAGAGATACTCCTATGCCCTCCATCTAGATTAGGTAATTTTAACGGTCTAAACATTGTTGTAATCGACCTGTTTTAGATGGAGGGCATATGAGTCTCCGTTTCTGATGAAATTCGAATGACATATATGTTGGATATATATGGTGACATTTATAAAAAAAGTAAAAAAAATATCGAAAATAAAATGACGATGGCCATATTGGCTGTCTTAAGGGAGCAACTCCATTGAACCCTTGTAAAATATCAAACAAAGGAATAAATATTGTCTGCTATTTAAGATATGAGGCGATTTAACGTGCAATTTTGGCTTATATAAATGCAATTATAACAACTTTGTGAAAGTAGAAATGTCTTCGTGAATATGAATTTGTTGTGCACACTCTTATAAATTTTGTATCCATGAAGATGGGGCTCTATTTTATTTCAATAAATAATTTTAAAAAATATTTTATTCCTGATTTGAAAAGGTTTATTACCAACATTTATTCTTCTTCTGAGTCCCTTTGTACCATCCATACAATCAAGTCAAGTGATTAGAAAGAAAAAGAAAGACTCTCGCATGAGTTATAGACTGGAGAGTGTTTCTGTTATTTTCTATAATTTTTTAATATTTCATCAAGCATGGGTCAAAGGCTCACTTGATACTCGAAGAACTTTGGGAAATCAAAGAACCGGCACCTTTACAACCTATTCTACCTCGATGCCACCTTAAGAAATATCACAATTATATATCTAGATGGTCGACCCTCATTGGAACTTCACTACCTTATATATAATATTGTAAAATAATTGACTCATCTGGAAAAAATAATTTATATAATGAAATCCTTGATGGGCACAATCAAACGAGAATCTTGAGTTAAGTGACCTAGGTCAGGTTTTTCAAAGAAATAAGAGGAAGCTCCTTGTGCATTCCTTCAAGGACCATTGTAAACCCTTGAGCAAGAGAAACATATGGAAGATAACTAATTTTTAAAAGAAGTAAGAGGAGAACCCTTTCAAGGAGAAAGAAAACTCGAAATTGTACAAGGATTTTCCAAAGTGCAAGGCCATGCAGTTGAAGATGCGATGTGCATCGGCGATGAGCAGCTTAGCCGAGTCTGAGAGAAAGGGGAGGAGATATAGATTTGAGAGAGGGCTCCCTATGCGAGGTACTCTTCCGATTTCTAAGTTTATCTTCCCCTCCGGAAGGAGGTTTATTTATAAGGCGTGTTATGCCCCTCGCATAACCCGCTCCTCGCCACCCACGCCCGGCTTGCATGAGTCTCGAGCGAGAGTCAACCTTCGCGAAGCCGCCGACTCACACAACTGTCGCCGATGGTTTTAGCGCGAGGTCACCTTTGATATATTCAAACAACAACCACATGGAAGAGACCCATTCAATCAAAGACAAAGAGGATGACTTCGAGAGGGAGCTCTTATTGGACTCATGGCAGTTGATGACAAGTATCGTAAATAAGTCCAAAAGCAAGACAAATGGATAATGGACTATATGTGTTCCTAATATATGACTTGAGACTCCGACCTTATCCTCAAGCTAGAATTCAAGGAAGGTAATATAGTAAAGTTTACCAACAATCATAAAGATATTGTTATTGTTATTGGTGAAAGTAAGATAAGTAATTCTGAAATCTCAGTCAATAATAATTGAGCATAACTTGTTTAACATCCTCACATTTGTATTAATGGTACCAAAGTTATTTTTTACAATATACATGGTTGAAGTTTCAAATGAAAAATAAAAGTAAAACACTTTGAAAAGATTTACGTAGAAAAGGCATCCACACACTAGTGTTGACAATGAACCACTCTAGATTGTCTTGTAACATAAAATGACATTTTAATATGGCATAGAAATATCAGGATGCATTAATCTGAAAAATATTACCAAACTTAGACAACTTATCTTAGTAAGAGACCTGCCTGATCTAACCTATAAAAATAAAGACATTTGTAGGGCAAATGAGTTGGAAAATTACTTAAAAGCACACTGTCAAACTTTAAAAAGTAATAAACATAACTAAACCCTTGGAGTTGCAACACCTTGAACCCTTCGGTCTGACTAAATCCAAAAGTTTAAGCATATATCATTTTTTATTTTGTAATCATTGATGATTTTTCTTGATTTATTTTTTATTTTGTAATCATTGATGATTTTTCTTGATTTTCTTAGATTCCATATCTTAAAAGCAAATATTTAGCATTATTTAAGTATTCGAATTTTTGCAAGAAGGACTCATGATGAATAAGAATCTATTATCACAAAGTTGAGATGTGATCATAGTGGAAATTTTGAGAAGGGAGCTTTTATTGGTTTTTGCATCATATTTGTAATAATGCATGAATTTGCCTCATTCAAGGTTGCATCTCAAAATGGAATAGTCGATTGTAAGATTTGTGCACATCAAGAATGTGCACGTACCACACTATGTGAATCTGATTTATTGCATTACTTTTAAACGGAATTTTTAGCAATGCGCATTATATTGTTGAAGTCCGTTTTGATCCATTAAAGTTTAAAAAAATATCATTCAATCTTTATTTCAATCAAGCTTTGAAAAACAATTGTTTACATATTTTTGTTGCAAGCATTTTGTACTAAACATTGATGTCATTTTTATGGATTTGTAAACTGATGAGAATTGTGTTGTTATAACACACGTAAAAGCAACTCAAAATAAATTATGGACTTTATTTGGTTAAGGTCAAAGTTAACTGGGATACAAATTTTCAATTAGGAGAATTGGTAGAAAAATAGGTTGTCTAATAGGTTTCTTTGTGTGTCTTGGTGGATTAAATATATTTTTTGCTATTTGATTTATATTTTATGTTGTTTTTATTGTTTTGATTATGCATATATGATGAATCTCCATTTCATCACGTCTATTCTTTCATTTTAACCTTTAAACCCTAACTAAATGCATGTCGATATCATTATTTTGCATTAATTAACATTCATTATCTACTATATAATTATTGTATAAAATATATTGTTTAAAGCCAAAATAAAAGAATAAAGAAAAGAGAAGAAAAAGAAATAAAATGTCAAAGGTATTTTATGATCTTAAACCCCGAGACCTAGGTTTCTTGATGACTAGGTCGACAAGGAATAGAGTAGGGAGAGATAGATGTCAAAGATACAATAAAAACCTTAATTTTTACCCTTCAATAATCTATTTTTGAGACCCATTTTATTCTTTATTATTTATACATCAAATAAAGAAACTTTGTACATTAATGTTATCGATAAAAATATATAAAAAAATACCAAATTGATTTCATATAAAAATAATATACAATGTACTTTTTATACTCAGAATAAAAAGCCAAAACACAAACTTCCCAGACCCATATGTTCTCCATATGAACTCAAAATGTATCAAAATCACTTTTAATTATATAACTTTAATAAGCTATTTAATGAAGATGATTTCACTTAATTTGGAGTTAAGATGTAAAAATTAGGCTTTGGATATCTATTGTATAGTTTACCTGAATAAAATATTCATTTTTTTATTCTTGATAATTCTTATAATTTTATATTTTTATAATATTATGTATATTGTCTATAATATATGTACATATTTAGAAGATAATAAAATCATAAAGAAAATACCAAAAAAATAGTATATAAAAATACATAAATGAATCTACAATACTTATACCAATATAATATGTATACATATTTATTTAAGTGTACATATGATATCGGAAACTATAACAAAAATATATTTGTCTAAATAAAAATAAGTTGTATATACATAAATTATGAAAATAAAATATAAAAGACAAATAAAAATAAAATACACAAAACATAGGTCAATATACCTATAAATACACTTTCAAAAAGTAACTTGTACTAAATTAACCTCTAAAAATAAATAAAAATCATGATAAAGTACTACATAAAATAGTAAATATTTTTTATATTTTTACCAAAAATTAATAAAATCATTTAAATTTGTATTTTTATTGATTTATATTTTTTTATTTGCTTGCTAGTGCACCCATGTAGACCAATGGGGTGTGAGTTAGAGCTGACCTCGGTCAACTCCTCACCCCCAAGGTCCTCTATGCCGGGTCACTTGCCACATCAATTTCCTCGATTCTTGGAGCCCGATCCTTACACCCTTCTAGCTTGATGCCTCTTTTACCTTTGTACCTCAATCCATGCTCTTTCACACCGTGATGATTCCTTGGACGACATACCACTGAATCGAGCCCGTCACCCTAGTCAAACCTTGCGTTTTGCCTTGCACTCCTACTCTTTCTTGATCCTTCTTCCACCCATAAAACCTAGGTTTGAGCTTTGATTCTTATTTCTGGTGACAACAGGAGGCTGATTAGCATCTCAGGTGTCTGGTTGGGTTTCGAATCGAGGCAATCCAGTTTGCCGGAGCTCCTTCACCTGAAGCTCACTCTAGGTGTGCTCTCGTTGAGAATTCTTCTTCTTTTCTTATGATTTATGTTCCCTAGCGCAACAGTAGTATAGAACCAGCTTTTGTTTCATTTGATCTTGTTTGATCTTTTGTAAAATCAAAAAAATCGATCTCGCTAAAGCTCCGGCTCCGCCTCCAGTTCCTGACCATCCCAGAGTACCATCACTACAGGAATTGCCCTATTTAGGGACGACAACTAGCGACGGTTTTCGATTGACCGTCCCTAATGCCACTTTTTAGGGACGGTCATCAAACAACCGTCCCCAATAAGCACATACTGGGAGACAGTATGTGGATTATCGTCCCTTTTGTAATAACTTAATAGGGACGGTCATTAATGACCGTCCCCTCTGATCCTGACGGATCGAGTAGCTCAGGCAGACGTAGAGACCCATCTCAGTGCCGAGTGTTGGACCGTCTTCGTCCTGGTGAGACACTCAGGGTGCGGATAGTTGGAGGCAATGCGGTGGGGGAGAACTCAGTTGTTTTCCAGAGTTACTTGGGACAGGTGTGCAGAGCCAGGGTCCCTCTCCACATTACAGACTGGCGTTTAGTGGAGCGGTCAATAAAAGATGCCATTCTTCATGATTTGGAGGTATTTATAATAATAACAAACCAAATTTTTTCTTCAGTATATATATATATATATATAAACTTATTTCTGTTTGCTTTGATTTCTTTGCAGTCTAGTTTTTCCTGAGACCGTGACCCGGCCACTGATGCTCTGATTTTAGGCCATAGGGCGGAGATGTTGCGTAAATATCGAGGTCGTCTGAAGGCCCGAGTGAGTACTTTGCTTTATATTTAAGTATAAATTTGATTTTCATCATCTAAGTATATAATTAATTTTCTTTATATTTTAAAGTACTTCTACCCGGAGCTTCCATTGGAAGCCAATTTGGCAATTGTCCTCCGAATGTTCCCGTTGAACAATGGAGGGCGATGGTTTATATTTGGATGGGAGAAGAACATACGGTATGTGACATATATATTAGCATTTTATACATATATCATTTGGAATTCTTTTATTAAAATTACCATCTTCGTATAGGGCATCTCAAGGAGAAATGCTGAAAATATGAGGAAAGGTTTCAAGTCTACCCATAGAATGGGGAGAAGAAACACAAATCAACTGAAGGATGACTTCGTAAGTAATCTACTTTATTATTAGTGTTAAAATTGTAACCATTATATATGTATTAAAATGGTATCGTAACTTTACTAATCTTTTCACATTAGGAAGTGGAGAACGAGCGAGTGCCCAGCCGAATGGAAGTCTTCGAGAGGTCTAAGAGCCGCGACGTGGGAGGGGAAGTTCATTGGGTGGATCCTGCATATGGTCCAATTCATGTAAGTTATTCATAACATATTTGCATCTTTTTTATAAATTAAATGAATTTGAACTTACTTAAATAAATTTGTAGGAGGAGATGGTCAGGCTCACAACCACTAGCTCTGTAGACAACACCGGAACGAGTCATCCACCTCTTACTCCTGATGCGGCCTTCCTCCAGACGACCGGTCCAGAGCATCAGGGATGCGTCCGTTGTGGTGGTCGTGGTGCCACCATACGGAATTGGTATGGAGTAGGGACCGGCTCGACCTCTCAGAAGACACAAAGAGAGAGGGAATTAGAGAGTCAAGTGTCTGCCATGAATATGGAGATTCAGGATTTACGCCAACAAATGGCGATTTTCAATGCATTTATGCAGGCACATCAAGGTGCAGCGTCGACTAGCCACCCAACAGATGATGATACCGCTGCGAGGCTAGGCGACGATGATGACGGCAAAGAAGAAGATGATGATGCTGATGATGACGAGGACGACGACGAGGATGAGGACGACGACTAGGATAGCTTTGCTACTTTGTAGGATACTGTAGTATATTGTATAACTATTTTTGACAATTACTGTTGGATACTGTAGTATTTTGAATGCATATGTTGTTGGACGACGACTTTTTGAATGTGTATTGCATTTTTTTGTGTGGTGATCGTAATATTTATTATGAAGACAGATTTTTTGTAACAGGTACTACATTATAGTGACATACATGGCAAAATGAAGATCAAATAGAGGGCAATGGAATTTTTTTGTTAGCAGATGAACAAAGGGGACGGTCATTGTGACCGTCCCCTTCGTTCTTAGAGACGGTTATGACCGTCTCCACTTCCTCCCTTTTGGGACGGTCACGACCGTCCCTCCTGAATGACTTTAAGGGACGGTCGTGACCGTCCCCAATAAGATCCTTTAAGGGACGGTCATGCTCGTCCCCTATACCAGACTTTTAGGGACGGTCACAACCGTCCCCTATACCAGACTTTTAGGGACGGTCCAGACTACCGTCGCTTATACCAAATGGGATGCCACCTTTGGAGACGGTCGCATGACCGTCCCCATTGACCAGAGGGGACGGTCAAGTTATCATTCGCGACGGATGTTGACCGTCGCCTGTTCTACTCTTTCTTGTAGTGCATCTCTTCGTCGTTTACCCCAATATCATTTCCCTATGCCTGCTGACTGCCCCACATACCCTCGCTCCCCTCGATTTCACACAGATTGAGAGATCCGTTCTCCATCCTATGCCGCACGTCGGAGAACAACACCCGACCTCATCTCGCATCCATTCCATCCTCAAAAGCTCCCCGAAGCTTCGTGTTTTTGCCCCTAACCATTTCCTGCAGAGAATGGAAATAATAGACCCCCTCGTAGGGGTCAAGCAGGAGATCGAGCTCCAAGTCTTCGAGCCACCAGGGCCCCAACAATGGGCTCTAGACCTTTTTGAGTGCCTCAGCCAATGCAGAAGATCTCTAGGAGCATTTTGCACCATTTCCGAGCTCCTGGAAGCGAAAGATCACGATGATTCAAAGGAGGGAAGCTCGCCGAAGGAGTGTTCTTCAGCTTGTTCTTGCAGACACCCTCGGGGCCGTCCGATCATCATCCCTTCGCCCAGGCAAGCAACCACCTTTGGATGCGTAGAGCTTCAACCATCAGATCTCATCCTGAGATCTAATCTCAACGTGCAGTCCAACCGTCATCGCGCACTGTGAGGCCTCCATGCATCAATTGAATCAATCTCGACCGTCCACCCGTACGTTATTTGGGGTAAATGCAAATCTAGCCCCCTACCTTTTTGTATTCATATTCTAGTCCTATAAAACATTTTGTACATTTAATATTTCGGGTAAATTTTGCATGTAAACGACTGTCTTTATTTTTAATTACATCTGGGTCCGTGCCACGTCACCTCATGTGCGGTCCCACGCGAGGTGGCCATTTTGTATATACACCCCTGTGGCCTTTTGTATTTCAATTTAGTCCTGATACTTTTAATTAGTTATAAAAATTTGAGTATTTTGCAGAGACAATCATGCATTTACTTTTAATTGCAAAAATACCCCCACTAGTTCATTTATTTGTGTGCTTGTTTTCTATTTATTAAAAATATCATCCATGTTCCAAAAATTATGAAAAATAAGGATTAGGTGCTAGCTAGCATACTCATTCACATTATATGTGTGGAATTTCATTTTAGGTATTTTAACTATTTATTAAAATTAAAAAGATCACACTTTATCCATGTTTGAATTAAAAATCATATAAAAATACAAAACTTTTTGAAAAATTCCAAAAAAACTTTATTTATTCGAATGATTTGTAACTCCAGATAAAAATCCCTAAAAATGGAAAAAAATAAAATAACTAAAAATTAAAAGTTCTGAAATATTTATAAAATATAAAAAGTCACCAAAAAATCTTCATTTCTGTTTCTAAATTATATATATATATATTATTTATTATATTCAAAGTGAGTTGAACAAATTTTGTCATTTTTTGCTATTAACCTTCAAATAATTCAGTCTATTTATTTAATCCATGCTTTGGGATATTTTTTACTTTAAAATCTATAAAGATTAGAAAAAAAATC
Organism: Ottelia alismoides; assembly: GCA_037367405.1. Classification (NCBI taxonomy): domain Eukaryota; kingdom Viridiplantae; phylum Streptophyta; class Magnoliopsida; order Alismatales; family Hydrocharitaceae; genus Ottelia; species Ottelia alismoides. The sequence continues at coordinate 32,688 of JAZKJV010011855.1, forward strand.
GCCAAAAATCACAAAAATAGTATAAAAATAGAAATACAAAAACATTTATTTCTATATTTTTTGGTTATTTTTAGTTGTATTTCTAAATATATTAGCTTATGTTGTATATATAGTTATATATATATATTCCTTCATTATATATTTACAAGAAAAAGAAATTAAAAATTAGAAAATATAAAAAGAAAAGAAAGATAAAAAATAATAAAAAATATATACAATTAAAATTATTAAAACATGTAAAACTAAAAACCCGCAAAATTATAAATACCCTAAAAAGTCCAATATCATTTATTATCTTTCTTTGCCAAATTTTTATTGTCTATCCTTAGATGTTTCATGTGTTCGACCCCTACTTTTCTTGTCTACTTTACATTTTATTGTACGATATAATAAATTTTTATTCATACATTGTCTGGGGTAATTATTGATTAAACAAAAATGTTGAGAGGTTGTCACAACGATCGAGTCATCGCCTTGTAAGGCTCATTTTAGACCACTCGATATCTGCGTCTTTCAATATATCTGGAGTATAGCTATATATTTTGATTTTTTATGAATTTTTTATTTATATTTTTATATGGTTTTAATGTCTAATTTTTATTTTATAATATTGAATTAAGTTTTGAAAAAGGAATTGATTTTGAAAAGAGATTTCAATGATATATAGTGGACCGTTTTTACTTTTTAAATAGGTGTAATATGTTAATTTTATAATTATTTTTGGGTTTATAGATATTTTATTTTTATAATTTTTAGGTTTTAAGTATTTTCATTCAATTTTTAACTACTTTTAGTAGAAATTATTCAATGAAGTTGTTGTACTAATAGAAGTTGTTCTATAAATATGATAAAAATGAAGAACATCTGATGTTTTTTGAAGTTATGTTTAGCATAATATATTAGATATTTACAAATGTAGAGTTATTTATATATTTTTTTGGTATTTTATATTGTTATTAACATTTTTATTGATTTTTTATTTTGAATTTCATATATAATATTTTAAAAATGATTTTAGAATGTAATAGATGTATATAAAATCTATGTAATATTTATTTCAGAAAATTTTTTAATGAAATAATTTATTATTTTTATTATTTTTTAAAATTTTTAATTAAAATAATAAAAAGATTATAATTTTGAAAAGTAAAATTTATAGAGATCTTATATAAGTAAATCTAATATGCATTTGTTTTTTGGTAAGGTTCTATCATTTTAGTTTTTATGAATCTTGGAGTGCTTTAATATAAAGAAAAAAATGAGATTTGGTGGGTGTGGGAGGGATTGTAGACACTTTAGATACTTGTACCTGTGATATTATTTGAACCTAATATCGAGAAAACAAATCTAGAGATTAAAAGCAATGAACTTAACAAGCATCTATGAAAAATAAAAAATAGGAAATAATGCAAAATAAATTGCATGGCAATAAGGTAATTTATACAAGTCCTTTGGATGCAAAAATAATGCAATATGAGCCATCACAAAAATAATGAAGAGGAACTTATTTATAAATACCAAAATTTGCCTATATAATTGTTGAGGATGCCATCACAAAATTTTTTTATGATATCTTAACTTCTACTAAGGTACACCGGATTGTATCCCTTCACAGGATTACTTCACGTAGTCTATTCTTGTGTCTTCTTCCCTGGTCGACAAGGAGGAGGAGCCTTTATTGATGAAATTGTGGGTATATGCTTTGTTTGGTCTTATGTCTACATCAAGGATCATATTTAGATCGAGAAGATGTCTTCATCTCATACGAAGATGATGAGTAGAAATCTTGAAAGTACTTTAATCAATCAATGATGTTGCTAGATTTACCTTTCAATAAATTAAAATCCTACACAAAAAATGATCATCAATTCAGTAGCTTGCAATTCCATATTGAATTGTAATGAATCATCGATAAAGAATGATGTCAGTTGGAATGTGAACACCTGAAGATGCAATAAAATCTTAGATCTAAGTGATCTAGCATTGCTTTGATTGGTAAATGAAGTTTGTTCTAAACAAAGTACACACCAAAAGGTGGAACTATCCTAAATTGAGTGGCTTGGTCAGAAGCTTTCTAGTAATTACTAAACAATCGGGTTGGAATAATGATAGAAAGATGCAATGGAAATCGATGATTAAAGTGGATCGCCATGGTTTAAATTAAAAGTATCTTATTCATAAACAAAATTACTTAGTAAAACTTACTCTAAACACGAATTAGTGATTGATTTTGCATGAAAATCTAAACACGCAATGCAAGTAATAACTTTCTCTAAACACTAAATTGATGATTGATTTTACTGAAAAACTTAAACATGTAAATGCAATAATGATCAGATGGATGGATTTGATGGTTCGAAGCTTCAGATGAAGCTCCAACTCTTCTCCTCGATTAAAGCAACTGCTACAAAAGATAATCGAGCTTCTTGATGCTCGAATAGGGATCAAGGTCCTTGGATCTCTATCACTATCTACTCTCTATCTCAAGGAGTGGCCTAGAAGCTTACCTAGCCTCCCCTATCACTAGAGTTAAGCTTCGAGAAATGGGGTAAAAGGTTGGAGGTTGTGATGAAAGCTAATCAGAGGAGGTCTGATTAGAGGCAAGATAACAATCAAGCCATTGTAGAGCTGAAAACTACCTTTCTATCTCTTGTAATTATGTAGACACGATATTCAAAACAATAAATAATCCAGAGGTGGATAATGGACTATAGGTGTTCTGAGCACATGACTCGAGACTTCGACCTTATCCTCAAACTAGAATGCAAGGAAGGTAATATAATCAAGTTTGCCACAATCATAAAGATATTATTATTGGTAAAAGTAAGACAAGTAATTCTGAAATCTTTGTCAATAATAATAGAACATAACTTGTTTAGCTAGGCAGAAAAAACATTCTACACACTTGTGTTGGACAATTAATCGCTCTAGATTGTCTTGTAGCATAGAATGACATTCTAGTATGACATAAAATATTATGATACATTAACATGAAAAATATTATCAAACTTAGACAACTTAGCCTGGTAACATACCTCCTTAATCTAATATATATATAAATGAAATTTGTAGTGTGTATGAGTTAGAAAATTGCTTAAAACCACCTTCAAATTTTAAAAAGTAGTAAACATAATGAAACCCCCAGAGTTGCCACACCTTGATCTCTTCGATATGACTAAATCAAAAAGTTTAAGCAGATATCATTGTTTGTTTGTAATCATTGATGACTTTTCTCTCCTTGTTTGGACTTCATATCTTAAAAGCAAACATTCAGCATAATTTAAGTCTTAGAATTTTACAAGAAGGATTCATGATGAATAAGAATCTATTACCACAAAGTTGAGAAATGGTCATAGTTGAAACTTTGAGAAGGAACCTTTTATTGAGTTTTTCCTGCATAAATTATTATAATTCATGAATTTTCCTCTCTCAAGGTTGCATCTCAAAATGGAGCAGTCGGATGTAAGATTTGTGCACTTCAAGGTTGCTATGGACCTTGGGCCAGACTGGCTCAGGTTGTGTCGACATGGGATCTGAACAATTCTTTGAATCATAGTACCTAATACCATCAACTGAATCATAACAACAAAAAATCTAGTTAAGACATTCGAGAAAAGTTTGCACACTTATGCATCAAACATTTTAATTCAGAAAAGTAATCTAGCAACAGATCCCATTTAGAAACTTTCAAGAAATGAATGTATAATTTTGAGAAAAGAATACCATTGTGACAACCAAATTATTTAACAAAAAGAATACAACGTTGTACTAAGCTAATGTTAGTCTCCTATGTAACTCCGTCAGATATTGCAATTTTACATCGGAGTATGAACTCAATAAATTCTATTGCCTTGCTGCTCCTTTATTATCTATATATTCAACTTCCCCAAACTGTGCGATGGTTGGCTTAAAATATTCGGATAAGGCCCACAACATTTTTTTCAACCTCCCGCTTTGCCTTCGCAGATACATGAACTTCACCTATGTGCATGTCGAGAAGGCCTCTACTTAGGTTTTGAAGTAGTCAAGCTTAAGACAACGACATTATTGAAGTAGAAGAAACTAAATGGTATCATAAATTAGAAGATTAGTATAACTATGTGAATTTGATTTTTTGCATTACTTTTACATATAACTTTAAGAACTTCACATTATATGTTGAATCGTGGTTTAATCCATTGAAGTTTGAAAAAGATATTATTCGATCTTTATAAACATCGAACTTTGAAAAATAATTATCTGCATATTTTTTGTTGAAGGCATTTTGTACTTAACAATGATATCATTTTTATAGATTTGTTAACGAATGAGATTTGTGTTGTTATAATACCCGTAAACGCGACTCACAAGATTTATGGTTTTTATTTGGTTAAGGTCAAAGTTGGCGCGGGGAGGCAAACTTTAAGGAGAGTTGGTAGTAGAATAGTAAGTGAAATAGATTTTTTATGTGTTTTTTTCTTGGTGGGATATATCTATATTCTGTATTTTTATTTATATCTTATGTCATTTTCATTGTTTTATCAAGAGCATAGTTATATAGTTTTTAATTGTTTATTTATATTTTGTTATGTATTTTTATATATAATTTTTATTTTATAATTTTGAATTGATTTTGAAAAAGGAATTGATTTTGAAAAAAACATTTCAAAAATATATGTGTATGTATGATGGATGATTTTTGTCTTTTATTATAGGTGTAATGTGTTATGTTTGATTAAATTTGGATTTATGGAATCAATATTTTTTTTATAATTTTTAAAATTAATTTTTAAGTATTTCCATTCCATTTTAAACTATTTTAAATGAGAGTAATTTAATTTTATATAATTTGTTGTATTAATAGAATAAACAAGGATCATCCAAATATTTATTGAGGTTATGTTTAGTATATAGTATATTGAAATATCTATAAACGTAGCGCTATTTATATTTTTGGTATTTTTATATTGTTATTATAAGTTTTGTAATATTTTTTATTTTGAATCTATATATATAATATTTTTTATCACTCTTGGATTTAATAGATGTAAATAAATATATGTAACATTTCTTTCAGAATTTCTATAATTTTTTTCAATTTCCATGATTTTGAAATATTAAAAATAATAATTTCTAAATTTTGAAAACTAAAATTTATAGAGGTTTTATATAAGTAATATGTAGTACTCTAGATACCTACACATTTGATAACCTGATATCGATGAAAAAAAATCTAGTAATCAAGAGCAATGAACTTAGTATGAAATCCCATATTTTCATCATGAATTTTAAAGTATTTTTTACATCAAAAATATAAATCAATTTTCCATTTCATAGAGCTTAACAAGACCTTTCCAACGAGTTCAAGAACATCAAATTCCGACATTCCTAGATCAAAATATCGATGTTTTAAGATGGATGACCGAGACCCATATATGGACTCGAACTGGATCTGAACCGGATCTGAATTTGGATGCGAATCCACCTCTTCTTATATAAATATGGGATGAACGATTGCCCTTTCAAAAACCTAACCACCACGATCTCTTACCCTCACCAAAGCACCAACATATTGGCTGGATTAGTCGTCGGAGAGCCGTCGTAATCGTCGGAGGAGGTGCACCAATTGAAGATCAACGACCACCATCGAGAAGGAGAGCTCGAGGTCACCATTGCGTGCACATTCGTGCTACGATCGAGTGATGGAAACACCATTTTCGCTCGAGAGAAGATCACAAGGGAGGATCCTCGGAAGTAACAATCTACCCATCCTTGTCGTTGGCTAATAGGGGCACGGTTGTAATAACAAAAGGACAATAATTGTGAATTTTATAAGAATACAGGGAAACAAGGGTTATTATAAGAAGTAAGTTCATAACTGTAACTGTAAAATCTCGGAGAGCACACGTGTAAATTTTTTTAATAAAAAAGATCTTTTACACTTACGCCCCTCCAAGATTATGCAATTGTAGTTATGCCCTTGCCTTTTTTGTGATAAATTTGGTACCCTTATTCTGACAAAATTCACAGTATTACCCTTCCAATGATGTAATACAGGAGCATAAGTGTTTAATAGTGGAATCTCGTCCGAGACAGTGTCAAAAATCCTACACTTTTTAATTACTGTTTTTGAAGTCCCGATCATTAGATTTCATGTTTTCTCCTCTCTCAACGGTAGAGTAACAAACACAGAATGCTATTTGAAATCTTCTTGATCAACACGGTCCACAATACCGATCAGTATCTTTTTTTCAATATGCAATTTGTCCTGACTTGATAGCAGCCTAAATGGATCCTATTAGGATCCGCAAATGCGGACCCTGCCGCTGCCCACCTCTGCATCACCACCCTGAAGACGTGTAGGTATTCCCGTTATATGTTTGTTGAATTGAAACTTATAAAAAATAGCTTCCATATTTTACCAACGTAGACTTCGACAACAGCACCGTTTTTTTTAAAAGTATATGCAATAAAATTGCTGATCTATATCTTTTTACTGATAGTTTCAAGTACCTTTCTTGCTTCTTGAAAAACCCACATAACTGAAATCTTCGTTCTGCACATGCCTATTGAGCAGACTAAGAGAAATGTCATGATTCCTAGATTTATGGATGTAGTGTTCAGAAGGATTGGTTTTGCAATTCAAAAAAGACTAGCGGCGCAGCTTGTTGCCTGTGCTTGTCTCCTGTTTCGATGTAATCCCTCTTTGTCTTTTATCTGAATCTAACATAAGACACATTGCAAGAGAAATATCCCTCATTTCTTATAGACATTGGAGAAGCATATGCAGATCGTAACGGGATAATGGGAAACTTCTATAAGAAGATCTTATCATTCAATATGGAAGTCAGGAAAAAAAAGAGAGCTTACATGAATATACATTTAGCCTTATGATCTATCAAGTTTTTATAGGTTCAGAAAATCGGTCCGAAATAATGACTGGTAGTTTTTTTTGGTTGGTGAGAGCGTTGACATCGTGTTGACGTGATCATCGGGCCAGACAGTTTGAACTGCCTGTTAAACCTGATGGGATCAGAAATGATGATCGTCGGCTTCAATGTTTAGTTTGATTTTAAAACATTGCTTGTAAGATATTGGCATCTCCTCTGATGTTCAGATCGCATTGAAGCCCTCATCAAATGGGTGGTATGTTAATGGAGCCCAACCATTAACACTCAGAGTAACAGCAGTTTATTAGACCCGAATTTTAATCTTTTATGTCAAAGTCAGGTGTCAAGAGTGGTTTTTTTATTAACATCTGATTTTCCATTCTGGGATGGCGTTACACAAATCATTGTTATCAAGTATGTATGTACCAGAACCCAAGTATTCTGGTCATTCTTAACAGAACCCAAGTATTCTGGTCATTGTTATCAAGTATGTATGTACCATCCATTGTCGGCGAGGATGAGTACATACCAGAACCCAAGTATTCTTGACACTGCTAGGCTAATATGTTATTTATTGGAAAAATTGGTAACTTCATTTGACAGTGTAGATAATTTATATGAACTTCTCAGCCTCTAGTCGTTCTCAGTTGTTAGTAGAAAGATCCATAAAATTTACAGGATTAGTCTAAGTTCTCTGATTGTTGTTGTTTGGTTATTGATTAAATACCAGGTTCATGTATTGTGGGATGGATGTGGCTCAATACAGATTCGACGGTAACACAGATGCAGTAGAGTTTTGCCCACTTTATTCCATTCTTGCTGCGGCCACTTATACATTGTAAGATGGAGTTGAACCGATCCGGTTGGGGAGCCTTTTGTTGTATTTAAGTATTGTAATTAGATTTTAATTGGAAAATCTATGTAATTACAATTAGAGCTAATTTGGTTTCAATTGGGAAATCAAATGGCTTGGAGGGAAAGTTGGGAATTCCCAAATTTGAAACATGGAAAAGGTTGGGTGGAAGTTTAGTACCATACCTTGGACCCTCAACTTTTGGTGGGCTTATATATGAGCTCACACCCCAAGCTCTTGTAGCAATAGTAGAGAGGAGGAATGGAGGACCACACATGCGCGCGCGCTCCGTCTCCGGCTCCGGCTCGGGAGAGTCAATTCGGATCTTGATACTTTTGCCGCGGGTTTCATTTGGTAAGTCGATTAAATTAATCACACGATTAATTTGGTAAGTCGACTAAAATGGGAATTTAGCTCGCCGTTATGGACGCGTTTATGGCCGCGAATTCGGGATCCGAAATGGCGTGCCCCGTTGAGGGGCATTTTTGAAAATCGAAATGGTAACGCGCGCCTTGGCTTCCCCCACATCGTGTTTCAATACACTCGCAAGAAACTCTCTCACACCGTCTTGGCTTTGTTCTGGTTCTTTCGTTCACGGACGAACTTGCTCCTCTTTCTCTCGGCTGCAGCTCTCTGAGATACATTCGAGGACGATCTCATCGGTGTGCACAGCCGAAGATCGTGTGCTGTCGTATCCTGGGAGCGGATCGTCAGTACTCTACGCACCGGTATTGTGGGGGTGATATCCTCTCTAAGGACAGTCCATTTCATGGACGCTTCGGTGATTTCTAATCTAATCTCTGTCTTATTTTGTTTGCCGTAATTTGTTTATTGCTTAACCTTTTCTGGATCTCGCCCGGTTTTATGTTTCCGTTCATTTAATTGGTTCCTGCCTGCATTCTGTAATCGGATAACGGATTGGAACTGCATGATATTAATAATGTTAATCTGTAATATCTTTATTTCAATCCATTTGGATCCGTGTAATTACTGTATATTATATGCATGGTTGATCCTGTTCACAACACCTTTCATTTTTTTCAGTTTGTGCAAATGAAGGCTTGGAGTCCGAGATTGACCCAAGATAGATCTCAATAGAGGCAAAGAATCCATGTAGCCGACCTTACTTAATGTGGGAAAAAGCTTTGTTGTTGTTGTACAAATGAAGGCTTGGAGTTGCTTCAGAAAACAGAAACTGTTGGTGTGTTTGACATTAAGTGGAAACTTGACCAATATAGTACAGAGTGCCAACTTGCTCAAGCTGATGCTAATGGCCATTTGACTCTACAGCTTGCAATCCAAGCTAGAGAAATGTGAGAATAACATGTGTTCTTTTTTTTCTTCTTAAGGGTAAGATATGCAAAAAGAAGTGTCCATTAATTTTGTAAAACAGTGTATGCATAACCTGCACATCCCTATTGAACCGACTTATGTCGATATTTATTCCCATTTCATCATATGTTATACATGACTTGCAACTTGAATGCAGGATGTATGCTCAAAGAAGCAAGCAGTTAGAAGGTAAGCACATCAATGTGGTTATATCTGGATTGGAATCCTTCTGCAAATGCTATATCATTGGACCTTTCAGATGGTTCTGTGTATCTGGTTACGGTAACAGAGTCCAAACTCTACCAATCACAATCATGGGATGTCCATAGCTTTGGAGTTTAGTTTACATCTTTTGATCTCCACCAGCCACATATGCTATACACAGGCTCAGATGTTTCTAAATGTGAAATCCCATAAGATGGGTGTATGCTGCATTGCCAAGAATCCTTCAGATCCAAACACTCTTCTTACTGTGCGTTCTGATGAGCATCTCAGGTTGTGGGATCTAAGATTGATGTCGAAACCTCTAGTTCAAAGCTCCATAGCTTTGGGAGGTGGAGTTTGGAGAATCAAGCATCATCCAGACGATCCAAACTTGTTATTGTCTGTGTGCATGCACAATGGTTTCACCATTGTTAAGATGGAAGAAGAGGGCTTTAAAGTAATAGAGGCATATAACAAGCATGATTCAACGGCTTCTGGGGCGGATTGGTATGAAGGAGGGCTGCATTCAGCGGATGGAACGAGGAAAGGACCGATGGGTGCTACGTGTTCTTTCTATGATCAACTTTTGCGTGGATGGCTACCGGAAACTCTGCTGTCTGGTTAAGACACTGTGGACTGTATTGGATATGTGCTAGTATGATACATTTCACAATTTCGGATTGTTCAAGAGTTTTCGTATAATTAATCGAACATGCAGAAACCACTAGGGACACATTGTAGGTAGTCAAGGTGCTTGACATTATTCAACATAGGGGTTCAAAGATAGGGCTTGTTTTGATTATAAAAAAATCGAGCTTTTCTGGCTTTCATGTGATGGACAGAAGATCCACAAAGGGTTGTTTCCCGTGGATATTGGGAGGTCTATGTTAGGAATGAGATTACTTGGAGGTGCAGTAAGTAGGGACAAAAGCTTTGTTGAAGACCTGGCTATGAGGAGGGCCGCCAAAGCTGTTGACTTAATGCAATTACTTCATCAGTTGGATGATCCACAAAGTGAGTTTTTTTTATTACGATCTTATCTGGATTCAACCAAGTTCATGTTCCCCATGGCAAGGCAACAGTGTCCTGAGGGAGGAGTTTAGAGGCCTTATAGTAGCACGCACAGACCTCTATTTCTTTTTAGGTCATGCGAAGGGGGCCAGTCCGACGATCTCTTTGTTATTCTACAAAGACGACGATCCGCTCCCCCCACTAGATAAGCTCTCTCTTCTTCCTTCCAAAGAACAAAGCGGTGAACGAAGGGCCGTCTCAGCAGAAGGAGAAGGACCAGCAATATGAAGGGTATCGGAAAGGCGACGGACTCTCAGGCTATGAGGCTGTATAGCAGACAAGGTGGGCAAGGTGGCTTAACGACATGTCAACTTGTATATATGGAACAAGCTGCTTCGTGGTTTGATAAAGGGTTACGTGGAGCTATTGAGGATATTGTGATTTGTGGAGGCCCTTTCTTTGATGACCTTTAATGGCGGGTGGCATCCCTACCCATCCGACTCGGTGGCTTAGGCCTGCACTCAGCTATTGAGGCTTCGTCATATGCTTTCGTAACCTCCAGAGTTCAATCTTAGGTGTTTGTTATAACCGCTAGACAAAAGGTAATTTTTTGTTGTTTACAAGCTGACCATGCTCAAGATTTCCTTCTTGCTATTCCTATTTATGGCCTTGGAATGCATATGTTACATATTGAGTATTGTACTATTCTCAGATATCGTCTTATAATTCCTCTATTCTCAACTGATGCGGAATTTCCACTATGCAACAAATCCTTGATTGCATAACACAGTTTAGTAAATAAAATCAAAACCGCATAGCAACCAAATGAGCATCATAAGAATAGGAAAATCAATCTTAGGAAGAGTGGTTAATGAGAAGGGTGGCTTCTTTGGAATTTTGGGCGGGGGAAGCCAAGTACCCTGATACATCTTCAAACATCTCTCCTTCCAAGTCAACCACCAGATCGACACCTAAATGATGGATATCTGCCAATTGGATGAGGAGTATGGACACGAATTGTGTTGTCCAAAATAATCTTCAAGACTCCCATAGAAATTAGAATAATTTCACAAGAAAAAAATAAAGAAAGTAAAAGGACATCTTAAGAATAGGTGGAGGATGGTCTCCGTGTTTGAGAGGTAGAGGTGGCATGCGTTAGTGGTTGGGGTGTCGAGGTAAAAGGGACGGTCTTGAACCCTAAGCTTGCCATGGCACAGGGACCATAGAAAAAGGGGGACTCAAGGATGGAACGATTTTTTCCAGAAGCGATCGTGAAGCTTGGCACCCAGACCTCCATGAGCCAACAAATTATATATCTGATTTGTCAGCCTTAGGTTGGAGGTTCGGCCTGGAAAGAGGATAGTGCCTATAGTGTCAGGGTGTGGGGTAAGATTCAATCGGAAGTTCATGAGTTTGGGGATATGTGACATCCGGATTTGAATAAACCGAACTCGACCCGATTAAGAGTATGCAAGATCGTTTAATATGCAATTAATATTGATTAAACTCAGATCGATTTGTAAATCATAGACCAAAAGTCGACATCGATTTGTGTGTCATCGGGAAAAGCCGCAATGCGAAATTCAAACCATGAAACAAACCGAGACCACCATTAAATCCGATTCAATGAGAAAAATATAATATTTTGTTCCTATTTTGGTAATCTAAGACTTCATATTCTGGAACCCCTTCGATTTGCCTCCATGAGTTTTTAGATTCACATGTTTCATTCATGATTTCATTCATGGAAGGATAAATTACATCCACATGCTATTAAAAGTATTTTCCTTAGGTACTCTACCACTCATAATGGGTATAAATACCGTGACACCTTATTGGATACATATATAAATAAATAAATTACCAAAGATATTGATTATTTTTTAAATCAATTGTGCTACTCGACCTTTGTCGCTTAGATGAAGAACTTAAGGGGTGCACGATAGGGAGATTTCAATATCTCGATGCTTGAAGGTAAAATTATAGATGAAATCAAAACTACTGAACATAGGAAAATTAGGGAAGAAGAGCAGCCTGATAGACAGGCTGATAAATATGAACATAAAAGGTTCACAAACAAACTGGGCAGATGAGACCAATATAAATCCCCACTCCACTTTCTCCCAAGATCATGATCAAAACCGACAGTAGAAAACAAGTTTGGTCGACCCTCTTCCCTTCCATTTTGATAGTGTGGAATTAGAGAATGAAAAGATAATCTATTCTCAGTCCTAGAGCTCTCTTATATAGGAGAAAAGCTCTATGGGTAAATAACATAAACATGACAGAGGAAATAACTAATACAAATATCGCAACACTCCCCCTCAAGCTGGAGCATATATATCAATCATGCTCAGCTTGGAACAACAATTGTGAAAAGGACCTCTAGCAAGAGACTTTGTAAACATATCTGCGACTTGGTCTCCTGATGATACATGTGACGTTGAAATGAGCCCCTTCTGGATCAGATCTCGAGTATAGTGACAATCCACTTCAACGTGCTTTATTCTTTCATGAAAAGCTGGATTATTAGCTATAAACAAAGCTGCCTGATTATCACATTTAAGATGCATATGTAGAGGTACATCAATAGTTAAATCAGCCAGGACTGATTTAACCCACATCATCTCAGTACTACCTTGGGCCATTGCCCTATATTCTGATTCCACACTAGATCGAGCAACCACCGTTTGTTTCTTGCTCTTCCATGATACTGGTGAACTGCCAACAAACACAATAAAGCCTGAAGTTGACTTTCTGTCACTAGGACACCCAGCATAATTTGCATCCGCACTTCCTGTAATTGAGAGAGAAGTATCTCTTCTAAACAAAAGACCTGCACCTGGAGATGACTTCAGATATCTTAGGATCATAAAAACTGCATCCATGTGAGCCTGCCTGGGTTGCTCCATGAACTGACTCACCCTACTCACAACAAACGATATATCAGGCCTGGTAATAGTAACATATAATAGCTTCCCCACTAGTTCTCTATATCGTCTCTTGTCCACCTCATCGGACCCATCATCATAAAGCTTCACATTGGGATCCATAGGAGTAGTAGATGGTCTACATCCTGTCATACCTGTCTCAGATAACAGATCAGTAACATACTTTATTTGTGTCATAACCATACCTTGCCGATTTCGTGCAAATTCCAATCCATGGAAGTAGCGGAGCGTCCCCAGGTCCTTGATGACAAACTGCTATCTAAGGAAATCCTTCGCTGCTTGAATATCATATTCATCACTGCCAGTGATAACAATGTCATCCACATACACCAAGATGACCATACAACCTTAGTGACTTCTCTTTATAAATAGAGTATGATCTGCAGTAGATCTAACAAATCCTTTCTGTTCAATCAAATCTGAGAGCTTCTGAAACCAAGCCCTCGGACTCTGTTTAAGGCCATATATAGCCTTATGAAGACGACATACCATACTAGACTCCCCCTCAGCAGCAAACCCAGGTGGCTGCTGCATGTAGACTTCCTCTTGCAAATCACCATACAAAAAGGCATTCTTGACATCCAACTGAAAAAGAGGCCAATCTCGTACCACGACAACAGTAACAAGAATCCGCAGGGTAGAGTGACGTGCCATTGGGGAAAATGTGTCCTTTGATAGTCCACCCCATATGTCTGAGTGAACCCACGAGCAACTAATCTTGCCTTGTATCTATCAACTGTACCATCAGCCCGATGCTTCACAGTAAAGACCCATTTGCTGCCAACCACAGACGCACCTGGTGGAGGATGGACTACACTCCACGTACCACGCGACCGTAACGCTGCCATTTCTTCCTCCATCGCTAAGCGCCACTGACTGCTCTGTAGTGCCTCCTGATAAGAGAGTGGTGTCTCTATAGCTTACAGGCCGACAACAAAGTGCTGAAAAATCCTTGGACAGACGTTCCAAGGAAACATGCGAACCAAAGTCCACCCCATATTTAGGATTCATCGTCCTGGCACATTTCTGCCGCCGAAGAGCAATAGGGACATCTAGATCATCAACATGAGGAGTAGTGATATCATCGCTGCCCTGTACCTCATTCTGAACGTTCAAATCACCCTTGCCATTAGAAGTACTCAAATGCTCAGTACATACCTCTGGCGTGCCCCGAAAGATGGAAGAGGTGCATGAGCAGTGGGTCGTCTCTGGTAGACCTGAGGAAAGAATGCAGGTGACGGTGGTGGTGGTGGTGGTGGTGCTGATGTAGGTGATGCTGGAGAGGATGGTGGTGATAATGGAGGAGAGCACGGTAATGACGGAGGAGGAGGCATGTAGATCTCTTCTCCATTTTCTGAAGGAGTAAGTCTGTCACATGTGGGAGAAAAATACATAATGGACTCAAAGAAGGTGACATCAGCACTGACATAGTACCGTCGCCGAACCGGATCAAAACAACGATATCCCTTTAGGGTTTTGGAATATCCCACAAACACACATTTAACAGCTCTGGGAGAGAGCTTGTCAAGACCAGGAGAGAACTGGTGGACAAATGCGACCGACCCAAAGACTCGTGGTGTAAGGGAGAAAAGATTCGTCTCGGGAAACGCAATCAAGAACGGGATCTTTTCCCCTAACACAGATGAAGGCATACGATTGACTAGATAACATACAGTTAGAACCGCATCTCCCCAATAGGAATAAGGAGTACGACTCTGAATCAAGAGAGTTCTAGTCACATCCAAAAGGTGGCGATGCTTCCTTTCAGCCACTCCATTCTGTTGGGAGGTATATGCACATGACGTCTGATGAACAATCCCATGAGACTTAAGGAACTGAGAAAGTTGAGTACTACAAAATTCTAGAGCATTATCAGACCGAATGTACTTAACTTTAGCAAAGAAAATATTCTTTATTTCATTAATAAAGGACTGAATGGCAGGACCAGCATCAGATTTATTTTTAAGAAAAAAAACCGAAGACAATCTGGAAAACTCATCTACTGCAACTAGACAAAATCTGTGTCCCTAAAGATCTGGAACACGACTCGGACCCCAAATATCAAAATGAAACAACTCAAACAGACCATGACTACTCGGACCCTGATGACTCTGGAAAGAAGATCGGTGATGTTTCCCAAGCTGGCATGCCTCACATTGAAATGTGGAATGAGGAGAAATCTGAGGAAGAACTGAACCATCTTCTGTAGAGGAAGATGACCAAACCGGAGATGCCATGTGTAAGGAGAAACAGATCCAGCATGAAGAGAAGCAGCACCGGCATAAGGAGAATGAACCAGTCTATAGAGACCCCCTTGCTCACAGCCAGTTCCAATCACCCTGCCCGTGAGAATGTCCTGAAACACAAGAGCAAATGGATCAAATATGGCACAACAATGTAGATCTTTAGTGATTTGACTAATTGAAAGTAAATTCATTGAAAATTCAGGAGCATAAAGGACATTCTGAAGCCGTAATGCAGGGGTCAAATGCACCTCCTCCTGATCAGTAATGGGAGATTGTGTCCCATCAGCTATCACCACTGATCGTCCTGTCTGAGACGGACGAAAGAACTTCAACTGGCTTCGGTCGCCACATAGATGGTGAGATGCTCCTGAATCCATGATCCACTCTGATAAATCTGCCCTGTAGCAACTAGTAAAAGCATATGCTATACCTGAAGCGGATGCTGAGGCTGATGCAGCTGCCTCTGAAGATCCTGAAGAACCTGCTGCTTCATGACTCGGCATAATCTCTCTCATTCGCGTTACCAGATCATCAAACCTCTGATCAGATCCATGGGAAGAACTCCCTTCTTGCTGAGTCTGTTCGGCAGTACGAGTTGTAATAGTTGGAAACCCATGCTTGGAATAACATGTTTCCTCAGTATGACCTGTTCTGCGACAGTAAGTACATGGCTGCCTAGGGGGTCGACTACCCCCTCCTCTGCCACGGCCACCTCGGCCTCGAAACTGTGAAGATCCTCCCCTACCACGGGATGCCGCCATTGCTGAGGATGTCTGAGATCCACCAGGAGATATGGAGAGTCTGCTCAACCAACGATATGCCTCCTCCATAGGAGGTATGGTGGCCTCTGTAAGAATCTGTGCTCTGGTTGTATCATACTCATGATCAAGTGCTGCTAGAATTACTCCTGTCATCACTGAGTCCCTATATGCTTTGAGTTGTTCTGCTGTAGCTGTCAATGGAATATAACTATGTAACTTCTCAAACATACCCCTTAAAGAGGTATACAAGGTATGAAGAGGACGACCATTCTGCTTCGAAGTAAAGATGTCGTGCTGAAGCTGCAGAATCCTCGACTCGTTCTTTGCAGGAGAATATGTAGCAGCAAGTATATCCCACATATCCTTTGCTGTGGGCTGATTCAGGATGTCATTGGCTATCTCCATGGATACCGTGCCAGATAACCACACACGTGCATAGGCATCGTCTGCCTCCCATGAGGCATTAACCCCAGTCTTATCAACATGTTCCTCTGGTGTGAGGATATGCTTCTTGCCATTGCACTGCATCAAACTCATGAACTGCATGGCCCACAGTTCATAGTTCGTTCCATCCATCTTCACCATGGGTGCTGGACCTTTGAAGGAACCCAGGGATGGAACATCTGTCTTGTTGTCCGACATGACAACACCACTTTTCTATAGACTAGGGTTACACGTTGTTGACAAGAATGTCTACGACAACATATGTGAAGTCGATTGTGGGTGTAGACTCATACCACAATCCCTTCCATATCACGAAAGTGTCTCTGAAGACCTAGGTTGTAACCTTCCTCGAGAGAGCGCGTGGGACACAAGGTGTGCGCGCTAGGGCACAGCCAAGCACGCAAGAGATGCGCGCGATAGGAACACAGCCGCGCGAAGGGACCCTACTGTCGACGCCAAGGGACACAGCCGCACGATATGGCACAGCCGCACGCTAGGGCACAACCGCGAGATAGGGCATACGGCCACGCACAGGAATGCAGGCGAGGGAGCGCAGGCGAGCGCTGAAGGAGCGCGAGGGGGGAAGGAGCACGACGGCGGCAGCGCTAGGGCTCAGGACCGTCGGCGACGGCGGCGGGGCTTTTGGTGGGGGGACGGATTTAGGGCACAGGCTCCGGTCTAGGACCGTCGCTCTGATACCATGTGGAATTAGAGAATGAAAAGATAATCTATTCTCAGCCCTAGAGCTCTCTTATATAGGAGAAAAACTCTATGGGTAAATAACTTAAACATAACAGAGGAAATAACTAATACAAATATCGCAACAGATAGTGATATTGAAATTGATGACAGGGAAATTAGGATGAAAGGCAATATACAGGAGTCCCATATTGCCATCAGAAAGAGTGCAAGGAATTGGCGTTCTGAATGAAGGAGCTAAAACTTTGTAGCCTACTTCCACCTGTTGTTGGAGCACATGTTGATCCCATGTGCAAGAAGCTATGCAAGAAGAAATAAATGCACTTCAGATGAGTGAGACTTGGGATGTTATGGATATTCGAAAGGCATTCACAGTTTAGGATCTAAACGGGTTTATACCATAATGTATAAGGTTAGTGGACAAATTGACAGATACAAGGCCATATGGTTGCCAATGGATGAACACTAATGTACACTATTGCCAATCTAAATATTTTGGGTACATAAAATATGTGCAGCATATTTTGAGTACATAAAAACATGCTGCATCTATATAAGATGTGTTGCACGAGCAGGCACGTGCTCGATGCAAACATCGCGATGAAAATGAGGAGAGCAACAGTTCTGTGTGCTCGCTATCAAATGATGATGAAGTGCCACCTTTTTTAATCTGAACTATTATGCATACTTCATCATTAATCATTTAATATAAAATATCAGAAAGGATTAAGATATCTTAATTAAAGAGGTCAGTGGTGGTAAGCACTGAGATAGTGCATGTACAACTGTCCCATCTTAACTAAATCTAAACTGTTCATGTAGGCGAAGGTGCTTCTCCAGTCAAAAGGACTTCTATTTTTTTTAAAAAAATGTTAACTAACCATAAACCACCCTGCCTCAAATCATCAAATTAGAACAACCTCATAGATATTATTTAGATTACGGGTGATACATGCAGATTTTGACACCTGTTGTTGGCCAAGTGGTGGCGAGCCTGGCGGCTAAATCTTTATCAGAACCTGACCTATTGTAGCACCAGTAAAAAAACCAGCTATGATCTGTTGTCAATATCTGTAATAGGACCATGCCATTACTTCAATACTTTGTGTAGATTAGTATACAGAGGGGAGAGGGGCATAAAGAATATCATATATAATTTATTTGTGGAGTGGAGGAGTTGGAGTTATGCAGTTATTCCTTTTGCTGAGGTAAAGGGATTATTATCCTCCACTAATCTATGTATGAAAGTTCTAATATATGGCTTTTCCAATAGTGCCCACAACTGCTATTTAAAGGCATCTCCACTCCACACTGATACTCAAACCCAAGCGTGTTGGGAATTGAGATGCCAGAGGTTAAATGGCAGGAGTCTCTCCATGGGTCTTGACATGATCCACGCGAGATCGCAGGCAGGGAGCGGTTAGATTGTCCAATCTAATCACTCCCTGGGATCAATCAGTCTGTTCTTTGTTCCGACCATTACCGCCAATTTGGTGATCGTGGATGGTTCATGGCGGACCGGCAAGTCAAGAATCGGCAAATGGTGGAGCTCCAGTAACTAGTGGCTCCCCATCTTCTACTAGTATGTATAATTCTTCTGTCGCTGCGATGCTCACTTAGGTCCTTCTCCCCCCATCTCATGCCATACTTCCATGGTAGGTATGACAGTTATGCCATCTCAGTACCAATAATGGGCGACTCCATGGTGTTTGAACTGATATATATGTAGCAATCTTTAAAAGAGTGAATTTGAAGATTGGAGTACCTTCTTCGGTATTATTATATGCTACCTGCATTTTAATGTCTGACATTGATGATTTATAATGATATAATCAAATTTGATCCCTTATTATCAGTTGGAAAATTATAACACAAGTAGGTGCGGCCTCATCTTTATAACAAAGAATCGAAAAAAGACAGTGACCATTTTCTGTACCAGTCGATTTCGATTAAAATTTGCGAGGATAAATCAAACTAGTGACAGTATAATTACACAAAGAACTGCACAATTCGAACTTCTGCTCAGTCTCTCCATTTCCCTCTGCCTATTCTAAGAAGAGAAGCATAGAGGAGCTCATTCCATGTGTCCGGTATTCCTGGAAGGCACCAGTGGCTGCAGTCCTGGGACCTCAAGGAAGCAATCTGCTCCTCGACGCTCTTGTATTTCATCCTGTAGATCGAGGGGTGCCCGTCTTTCCTGTAATCCGTGAGCCTGCTGATGTTGAGGTACGTGACTGGTGTTTTCATCTTCTTCAGTGTCTTCTCCAGAGTAAACATCAGCGAGGGGTACTCGCCAAGGAACTTCTCGTTGAAGATGGGCTCGGTCTCGTTGTGGCATTTCCCACCCGAATTCCATCTTCCTCCTCTACAATATCAAACTTGTATTCAGTATTCCTCTCAAATTCATCAAAGATTTATTGCAGTTAGCATATAAGTAATAGTGTAAACATCATGACATCGAAAAAAATGTTGAATATGTAGATCTTACCTGAAATGTGTGGGAGAAAAACCTCTGAAGAAGACCAGTGTCTTCTGCCTGTTGATGTTCTTGTCTACCCACCTCGCCCAAGTGCGCAATCCCTGCTCGTATGCATCCATCAGAGGGAGAACTGGATAGACATAGTTACCCACCTGATAGTAATCTATCCTGCATATACGAGATTAACTGCAAATTAAACGAATACTCAAACAGGTTTACTGGAACTTTTGGGGGAGATGGTGATATGGATATATTACCCTTTCGCTGTTTTTTCGTGCGTCCACCAGTGGCCTGTATTGAAGACTATGATGTCCGCTTTGCGGTACACCGAAGCGGACTCCTCCAGTAAGTCCAGCCTCAGCTTGCGAGCTTCTTTAACCAGAAATGGCGCTCTTACAAATTCTACAGAGCAGCTGTAATCCTATACAGTTATGGGCAATGATATGGTTAATGTTGGTTTTGATCTTGGTCACGCGAATATCGCGTGATGATATTGGTTGTTAGTACCTTGAAGGTAAAGGAATAGTATCCCTGGGCCTTGAACTGAGTTCTTCCTGAAATCTCAGAGGCCCTTCGCTTGTTGTCGAGGCTCTGACGGAGAGTGCAGACTAAGGATTCCCACATGTTGCGATTCAACGAATCCCCGACGAATACCAGTCTCTGTCCCCGCAACCGCTCCAGAAAGTCAGTTGCATTCATCCTGTCAATGAAGAAGAAAATGGTTCTTCAATCATAGAAAAAGGTATGCTGATCACAAAGAACAATGATGTCTTATAAATCTGCATCAGGAAAAAATATTGTATAAATTGTTAAATCTAGTTGGCTTTTATATGAAAGCCATTAAGCTTGGATACACATGCAGACTCATGATGGATATATCATGAATATCATCACATGCATGAGATCATACATGTAAAAAACCAGCATAACATATAACCTCTGGCAATCTTCTTCACATAAAGAGAGTGATCCAAAGTAGATTGAATAAAGCCCTTGCGCTCTACAGTCTCCCAAAGCTTCTAAAACCAAGGCCTCTACTTCATGCTATAAATGACCTTGCGTAACCTATGAACTACTACTCCCCTCATCCGTGAAAGAATGAAAACAGTCGGATACATATACAAATACATGTCTTATTGTATCCTAATTCTTTTTAAAATCTAGACATGAACATGAATACGAATATCACTCAAATGTGAAAAATGGAGAATCACGTCCTCAAAATATGAACAGGAATGCAAAATAAATACTGACAATTCGGATATGAATATTTGAAAAATAGATGCAAATTAGTTTACGAATGTTTGACATGTCCAAATTTACTTAAAAGATATAAGAATTTTAGGTTCACAACAATATCCAATATATAAAAAGTACATTAAATATTTTAATAGTGAAAGTGGACACAAAAATAACTAAATAATGAAGAGAGCAATCATACTGATTTTTATCTTTCAAAATTTGAACATTCTTATTCATATTCGTATTTGTATATGTATTTGTATCCTTAAAAATGAATATTTGTATTCGTATCCTCTAAAATTTGAACATTCAAATTCATATATTCGTCAAAATTAAGGATGCCGAATTTGTATTTGCATTCTCCGAACGTTGAACTTATGTATTCATATCAGTATTCCTAAAAATGACATCCATGTCCTCTATTTGACAAATAAGGATACGAAGGGAGATTGATATATTTGTATTTGTTTTCATCCCTAGTTGTCATTTGGTTTGTAATGTACTAATCAATATTGTACATTTACATGTACCCTTTCAATATTGTACATTTACATGTACCTTTTCACCAATTATCATTTGGTTTGTAGCATTACTCCATGTTACCATAAACGTGATGCTTGGTCAAGAAGATCCATCAACATTCCACCACAAATTCATCTGTAAGAGGTGAAACAACATTTAAGGTAGCTTGAAATTGTAAAGCAACCATCTCCTCTACCATAGCTTCATGTCATCTATTGTGTATAAAAGCCTCCTGATAGGTGCAAGGAATCATCTCAATTGATAGGGCTCTAATATAATATCGGTAGAAAGGAGTGAATTTCTCTATAAAAATGCCCTATAACAAGGTACATTGTGCATGCATGCTTGGCCTTACTTTGAGGATAATTGCCTATCATCATCACCATCAAGGCATCAACCACTATGGTCTCTTATGCTGTCTCATGTATAACTATAATTCCCATCGACAAAAAGGATGCGATCAATTATACATTTAGCATGATGGACGATGGCACAAGACAATGAGCAATGCTTCTACTCTCTAGAGGATTGGGGTGGTGACTATAAGACAATTCCATATTACCCATAATTGGTAGGTACAATAAATGATTCAAGTTAATAAACCTTATATTATTGTAGAAGTCGATATTCGGTATTCAGTTGTAGGGGTCACTGAATATAGAATATTCGGTATTCAGGCGACTATTCAGAGTTATTCAATTGTATTTTTTGAATAAATTTAAATATATGATTTAATTCTAATACATATATTGTTATATATTTATACATATATGATCATCAGTTAACATGAATACAAGATAAATGTACCAATTAACGAGATACATATATCAATCTTTGACATCTCTAGTAATATTCCTAAAAACGGTAAGCCTTAAAATATAAATAAAATAACATAAATTAAGCAGTCGACCAATAGTCGACCAATCGGACCGATTATTCGGTCAAGTTGACTATTTATTGTTCAGTCGGGGATCCCCCACACCACATAATCGGACTGACTATTCAGTATAGTCGGGCAACTATTGCAATATTGAACCTCGTATATTGGAAGTACCCACCGTGGTATCAATATGAGATAAATATATAACATACTTAAAAAACTATGGTTTTATCACTTGTGCCCGTCTTAACTTCTACAATATCAATTATGCCCTTCCTTTTTTTGCAATATCAGTGTGCCCCTAGATTTTTACAAGGTCCGCAGTTTTTCCCTTTTATAATATAAGTTATACTCCTACTGTGATTTTTGTAAGATGGAAGAGGCACAATTGATATCACAAAAAAAGGAAGGAGCACATCTGATATTGCAAAAGTTAAGAAGGGTACAAGTAATAAAAACCCTAAAAACAACAATAATACGATAACGTCTATTAGTACGAATATAACTCATGAATTAAAGCACCATATCCAAACACTTTTGAAAAGGATAGACGATAATGTTCTAAGGAGCGCGGCTATGTATCAAAAGAAACCTGTTCACATTAAATACATGACAGTGCTTTCTTACTCCCAATGGTTTAAAGGATCATTGTGATCCTCTACTTAGTCCAAAAATTGCCAAATAAAAATCTGAACAATGGAATCAATTGTATCATTAAAGAACCCAAGACCTATATATGTAGGAAGAGAATAGATATGATCAAAAGCAGGCATGGCTAAAAGAGAGAAAACAACCCAACAGCTCACAACACTTAACCAGTTGCCAATTTTACCATTACTCAAAGATACTATTTTGCAAATCTAACAGTTGATCATGCAGAGGTATAAAACAATAGACTTGTGCAATATGCCAAGTTTCGTCATCTTTGCAGAAGTATATATATATCAAGGAATGCAACATAGCTGATGTTGCCATTGATAATGAGGATAAACAGCTTGCATACTGGAAAATTTTCAGACTGGAAAAAAATCTGCCTTCCGTAAATTATGAACAGTAAAGCCTTTCCTTGCACATGCAATGATAATATCAGCAAGTGCATTGACGTATAACATCAGCAAGAAACTAAACAAAGTATGTTTTTTCCCCAATCTCAAGGTTGTGGCCTTGTTCCATCCCAGAAAGTCCAAACCATACAGGTCGATTCTTCTCATTTATCCATTTGCATATGTTGCAAGACAGAAACCTTCCTTTCATAGACGTTTCTTGCAATTAACAGATGAACTAATAAGTCGAGAGAAAAGGAAAATGATCAATAAAGGGAATCCCACAAATCACTTGCAGTGAAATGACACATTCAGGATTTTGGCTTTACAGAAACCCAATCGAATGCAGCAAATTTACAGTAGCAGTCGATGATCATTACTAGAATACCAGAGGAGATTGAAAAAAAAGGGAACAACAAGAAGAGATTAAGAAGGAAAAACAGAAAAATAACCTGGGGATATTGCAGGCGTTGGGTTGCCATCTCCACTTCAAGAAATCACGGTCAGGCCTCCCGTTCTTGTGGCAGTTGAAGCTCATGTCGACGTAAGGGCAAGACCCAGGCGGGTAGAACGGTTTCATCTTGTCCCTCACCCACTTCCCATCGAATATATCACATCCAGAGCTCGACCCACCGCCCAAAGATCCAATCTTTCCACGGCGGCGTTCGTCAGAATCGATTCCGGTGGCCTCTGTTCCATTCCCAGAGACCTCACCTTTCCCTGTTTCGATGTGGGTACCTCCCAAGATCACGCCTTTCGTCCCCTCCGTGGCGTTCCGGTGCTCCGGAACGAGCACATCCGCTGCAGTACTGTTCCCAACTCCAAAACTCCCGCCTTTATCTAACGAACCGCCCGGTACGGGCGGGATAACCGCGGTTCTGTTACGGGCCGAACCACCGTGTTGGTGGGTCGCTGGTGCAGTAGAGAACCACGTGAAGAAGGGAGGAGAGGCGATGGAGGAGACCGGAGGAGCCGTGTGGGAGCATATGGGGACGAGCACGTAGAAGATGACAAGCGAGAGACCGACGCAGAGGCCGAAGCCGTACGCGACTCTGCCGCTTTGGATGCGAAGAGAGGAGACGCCATTGTGGAGGGGGAGGAGCTTCTTGATAACCATTAGAATGGTGGAGAACTCCCCTGTCCTTCCTCTCCCTTCTTCGTATGGGTTCTGTTCTTGCAGGGAGAGAGACTTGTGCTGTTTTGAGAGAGGAGAGGATGAAAGCTTTAGCGCGGAAGGGTGTATTTGTTTGTTGATAGATTTGCATACGTCAAATTAATATTAAAAATATCTGTTTCTGGTTGTTTTATCTTTTGGGTTAGCTCTGCATTTCGATATAGAACAGAATGATTTGTATTTCGTGATGGTGATCACTAGCGGTTGCAAGCAAGCAAGGTTTTAAAAATTGAACCGGATATCAAACTGGACATGTATCGATTTTTGGTTTTTATGGTCGGATCAATGGGACCGACCGATCGAACCGATAATGACGTCAATAGTTCAAAGAAATCGGAAAAGACCGAACCGTTTGTATTGTTAGTTTGGTTCGTATGGTTCAACCGGATAGAACCGAGTTAGACTGGTATATCATACAAATAAATATGAAAAATGCTACATTATATCTTTCGAGGATTTGTTTACTCTTGTCCTTCCAAATTTTTTCAATAACACTTATAACCTTATTTTTAACACAATTGCACATGTCCCCTATATTTTTACAAAGTGACAGTATTGGAATTTTGTTAGTACACTTGTGCTCCCATTTTATACCAACAAAAGGATGATATTGTGAATTTTTTAAGAAAAATATAAGAGCACAAGTGAAATTGCTTAAAAGTTAGGGGTATAAATGCTCTTAAAAAAACAAAAGTTCATAATAATCATATTTCGTAAAATTTATATAAATGCATATATGTGATGTAAAAATTAATAATTTTAAATCTATTTAAACTCTAATTAGCGTCTAAGTGTTGTTAATTTATTGCTTCTCATAGTATTACTACGACATCATCTTCTTTGTTGTTATTATTATAAGTGGACAACCTCATACACAATGTGAGAAGAAAGAGGCAATGTTCATATGACATGAATGGACAAGTGATAATGAGTCATTGGCACATGTGAAGGAGACGAGATAAAGGGGTACCATACTAAGGGTTAGAATAAGAGTAGATTATGCATATTTCAGAAAAAGTTTGTATTTTGTTAATTTATTTAATTATTTTTTGTCAAAAAAATGGATGGTTGAACCAATGATTTGGTTCAATTGGTTCAACCGAATTGAAGCGGTCCAACCGGGATTTGACTGGTTTTTATTTTCTGAATAAAAATCGGGTGGTTGGACCGTTTTTCCTCCGGTTCTTGGTTTAACTGGTTCAACCGGCCGGTTCAGTTTGGTTTTTAAAACCTTATCGCAAGTCTTGTCTGAGCCGCTAGATCAAGATCGACCGGTGCATAGACCCACCAAAGCCTGGAACCCTGTGCACCGCTCGATCGCGATCGAGCGACTCTATTGCTACAGCAGACGATCCTTTCCATAGGGCGGTGATCTGATAATCAACTGTTAGAACAGTCAAATTTAAATAGGAAAAAAATATTTTTTTGTTATATGGTTTCATTTATGTCAGACAAAATTTCTTCTTATTATTAATAAAAAGCAGACCCCACACAATGACTGGTTTTTCCCCTAATTATGACTTTTGATTTGACCTGTGTAGAAAGGAAGAGAAGTCACTTTACTTTGCATATAAATGCTGTGGTGTGAGCTAAAGTCTAAATCTCCGTTAACTTCGCTTTTGGATCTATGGGAAGTTTGGAATTTAAGAAATATCTGTATGATTTCAGGATAAAAACAGTTCAGTTCTTTTGAAATATATTTCTTTTCAATAAAATTTATGACCTTCGTTATCTCCTCGCCATCAACAGTCCCTATTCCCTATTCGTTAATTATCTGTTTAAACTAACAACTAACATATATCCGATCAACGGTTATTATTCTCCCTTTTGAAACCACAGATCTTTTCGGATTGGTTCCAAGACCTAATCGAATTCCGAGTCAATAAGGTTGATAGAATCGGACCATGGAATCAAGTTAGTTCAACGTAACCAAGTCACATCAATTTTCATTATATTCCTTTATATGAGAATATTGGCCCATGGATCCGAAAGATTTGCGATTTGGACCTCGATGGAGGACCAGCTAACGGCAAGCTTTGCAAGCCAGAGTCCGGATTTTTTGACACGATAGTGGATGTATCACTACAATAAAATTGAGCTACAGTGACGTTTTTTTTCAAAATGTCACTAAGTTTATCATTGTTAAATATATAATGATAATATTATTCGTTGCAAAATGTGTTTTCGTACTTGAAATTAGCGATGAATAAGTATATTTGTCGTTAAGTCATTAGCAACGGTCCATATAGCAACGTTTATCCGTTGCTATTTTTCAAAAGAGATATTTTCACTTATAACCCTGAGTAAATTTGTAATTACAATCATAACCCCATGTAATCGTGAATTGCAAGAGAAATCCTAGATAGTCCCTTCGTCTCACACCCACAACCCTCTGTTAGTTTTTCTATTAACCTAACCATATCATTGGGTCAATCTAACTCATGGTCTAATCAATGACTATTAATTTTTTTCAAGAAAAACAAAAAAAACCCTTCCTTCTCAATGCATGACACCCTCACTCCCGTCCCTCCGCCCTCCCGCCCCTCCCCCTCCGCCTCCACCCTCCTCCTCCATGCGCCACCCTCGTCGACCGCCTCCCTCTCCCCTTCTTCCTCCTCCAGCTTGCCCCCCTTCCCTTCTTCCTCCTCCATCTCGCCCCACCCCCGCCAACCAATCCCCTTCTCCCTCCTCCATCTCGCCCCACCCACACCGACCCCTCCCCTTCTTCGTCCTCCAACTCGCCCCTCCCCTTCTTCATCCTCCAGCTTGTCCCACCCCCGTCGACTCCTCTCCTTCTTCCTCCTCCATCTTGCCCCACCTTGGCCGACCTCTCCCCTTCTTCCTCCTCCAACTCACCCCTCCCCTCCCTCCTCCTCCTCCATCTCGCCCGGCCCCCGCCGATCCCTCCCAATCTTCCTCCTCCAGCTCGCCCCATCTCCTTCCTCCTCCTCCTCCATAATGACGAGAACCGGAGGCATCCTGGACAAAGCATGAGGTACAGGCTCGTGCAGAGCAGCATACAGTGGCAGTAGCCCGTAAGGCGACCGCCCCGACCTCCTCATCCGGATCCTCCACCATCACCTTCCTCGACGATGATGTGTTCTTATGGAAGAGAATGAAGAGGAGTGACATCATTTGCAATTATCTTGAACCTAAAATGTGAAAATGGTACACATTTGACGGATTCCGTCAAAGTTAACGGAAAAACAGATGGGTGTTAACACAGTGTCATGTCATGTAAGAGTTAAGCATTATTCGGGTTCCAGATGTAATTCACGATTACGCGGAGTTACGATTGTAATTACGAAATTATTCATGGTTATGAGTTTAATATACCTTTTCAAAATATCAACTAATCGTCGTTATTTTGTTTAGTACAAATTTTAGCGACGTTTAATTAGATGTTTGGAAAATAGCAACGGATAAGCATCGTTATGTGGATCATTCCTAATGATATAATGACATATATGATATTCGTCGCTAATTTCAAATACGAAAAATTATTTCACAACAAATAATATCCTATATATTTTCCAACGGCTAATTTAGTAACATATTTAAAAAAAGAGATGAAATTTTATACGGGTCAATGGATTTCAGGAATAAAGAGAGATTTAGTTTTACTAATGGGAGTGAATGTAGTGATTAACATGCGTGTTAATGTCTAAGTTGAATTATCTTAAAAAGTCGGGAATATCTTTATATATTCGAGATAAAGCCGAGGCAATATATATGTCGTGGGATTTGACGTCAAAAGGTTTGGTAGCACGTCAGCCGTACATGCTTCTAATACATGCCAAATAATCAAAATGTTATGTCACATTATATGTTTTTTATGGTTAGGTTATACGTTCATGTCAAATTCATTTCAGCACGATTAACATAATTTATACGAAAATAAGAATAACGGTACACATCGTATGCACGTACGCTCACCGTATTGCATGTCCACATAAAATTAACATGCACGTACATCAATAATTGATATCCGGGAATCAAATTATTAGAAGTTTTCTTGATAGGAATCCTCCTTGGAGAAAGTGACGACCCTCACAGTACAGACATTCATAGGTAATTCAACATGACAGCGGATCCTCTGCATTAATACAGAGATCCGCGGTAAAAACAACCGCAACTGAACCGCTCGATTAACATTGAGCGGTTCACACGAAATCCGATTTTTTAAAAGCCTTACCATGTGAACTGCTTGATCATGCGGTTGGGTTTTACAACAGACCTCTGCATTACTGCAGAAGATCCACACTCAGCTCATTTTTATCGACAATGCGCATCCGGATAATCTCGTCCTCGAAAGCCGATTCACGAGAATGAACCCAAGGTCTCAAAGCTGCTGCCCCGGAGAAGAGAGAAACCACGAACGTGAGAGAAGGATTCAAGTAAATTTTATTAATCTTTATAGTCAAACTTAACGATTTGACGAACATAATATAACAATCGAGCTATAATGATTTAAATACCAAGATTTAATTTTGAGGGACTACACAAGATTAACATGTAATCTCCTTCCTGCAAGGAGAGAACCACAGCTTGCAGGACAGATCGATCACCTCTCAAGATTCATCAGAAAAGTTTTACTATGGTACAAGGGTATGTCGGCGCCATCAGAGAGGATCGTTTGATGTGGTTTCATCTGGTGTAATGCAGGGGAACCGTCGGATGTGAGATGGGTGACCCTGATAAGGGGCCCACTATCCCCAACCCTCTATCAGGGCCGTCCAACTTCCATTCGATGGTTCCCCTGCGTTACAGTAGGGGAAATCACAGCAGACGATCTGCCCCCGGCACCAACAGGCAAATCTCCACTATCGACCGCTCGGACTCTAACAACGAATCACAATCTTTTCACGAGTTTAACCTAAAGCTGGTCCGAGAGAAATGATTTCGCCACGAAAGCCACACACTGCATGAGTTAAACGATGCACAACAAGAACATGATAAGACCTCACAAAAGGGACAGTCTATCCAAATCCGTCTTTGTTCTGGAAAACGGACTGCACACCAGCACTTTCAGATTGGAGATTAATGAATAATTAGTGATGATGAGGGTTGTAGTCAAATTTTACCAATTCATCTAAGATGGTTTACATTAAACGCTAATCCTTAATCTACAATATCTAGAAAAACGCCCGATCCAAGATCAAAGTACAAGATCGTCACTAGGAGGTGTTGCGAATCGTGGAAGCACGCACAAACACGATCAATCATGCAAGCGCGAAGACACACAGACTTGCAAGGTTCACCCGTAATCAGCCTATGACCTTGGACGCCGGCGGTTCACTATGTGGAGTAAAAAGAATACAAAGTATACAGAGAGTCTTAATTCTAGGGAGTTTATATACTACTCACGTACAAAATGAATCCCAAAATCAGATGGATCTAAATATCCATATAAGAAAAAATTCGGGACCCCCGTACTAGTTAAGTTGAGAGGGGAGTTGCAATAGACGGTTTTTCAACCTGGATCAGATGGTTAGGATTCAAGGAATATCAACATGAGAGTTAGTGATGAGAACACAAGAACTGTAAAAGGCATGTATTGTGTTATGCCTCGCTGGGCGCCAGGAGCGATGGGAGGAGCCGCTACTTGACTCAATCATCTAACAGTGCAGCAAAATTAGCTTAAGGCAATGCGTAATTCAATATTCATCCGCTTATCTTCTATATTTAAATATATAACAATTAATATAATTCATTGTTTTTTAATTAATAATGGATATTGCATTCGTTTCTATATTCATCACAACGAATCATATAACAACGGTTATTCGTTGACCTTTTCTTATAATCATTGTTATATTTAGTAACAACAAAATATATAAGGAATAGGTCAACAAAAATCGTTGGTATAAGAACCTTCAACAATGAATATGACATTCGTTACTAATTGCTAGAACACAAGATAATTTGACAATGAATAATATTCAATGTTATATCTTTAACATTGGAAGATATGACAAAAAGTATATAGATTATGTATTATCCTAAGTCAATTTTTTTGTAGTGTAGGGACTTAAATCCTCAAGAATAATTATATTTACGCATTATGATTAGCATCCGGAATGAGACGAAGGAAAAACGATAAACAAAATTCTCCAACAACGTTTTTATATCTATGGTTCTAAAATGAACATGTATGATTCCTTCGAGAGACCGTAATTTACACTTTACTTATTATAAACAAAATCTGCTAGTACAAACCTACTAATAAAAATATAACCTAAAATACGATACAACCAGCAAGAACTCAAGTAAAAACTTGTCAATTAGTCCACTAGGATACTAACACTTTTCTTTCACATTGTATCCATTCAGCAGTTGATATTTATTGCTATTATTTTCACATGCAGTCCACAATCTTGATCTAATGGGTCGTATACCATGAACTCCAAAGTACTGAGTACTTCGTTGCTGTATTGGCTCTGCAGAAGTGGCTCCTCTGTTGTGACAGCACTTGCTGTAATGTAGGGGAGCTGCTCGATGAGCATCGGACGGCCCTCGGAGGGGGTCGAGGATGGTTGGTGTGCATCTCGATGCTCATCGAGCAACTTTCCTACATTATAACAAGTGTTTTAACAATAGAGGATCTGCTCTGTGCCCTGCAAGCATGTATTGAAGTATGTGCATCCTATACGAGCTCTCAAAACTCCTTTTTTAATTACTAGTTTGTCGATATATAGTGTATAACTATGCTTAATAGATCTTAAATGTGTAATACTTATCACACTTTCATTCATCGCAAGACTACTTCTTTGAGAGATGTAAATGTACCCACACCGATGATGGTGGGATCCAATTTTATTTATTATAGGGTAAATTGCAAAAAAAATGTCTCAACTATACCTCAATTCTCAATTAAAAGGCTCATTTTTCAATTGTAATAAAGAGGGACTTGATCCTATGTTTTCGTCTCAAACAGAGGCCTCTGTAAGCTTCAATGACCCTTGTATGTCGACGTTAAACCCTTACGTTGAAAGTTTAGACCCTTATTTGTTACAATTGAAAAAATAAATCCTAATTGAAAATTAGGGTATAATTGAGGTCTTTTTTTGTAATTTACCTTTTATTATAATAGATAAATGAGTCGTGTCCCCAAGCAACAACCATAGTGCAGCTGCAACACATGAAAACTTTATCTTATTGAACATTTACACACCTTTGCAAGGTAGCCCACTTAAAATTCTCATCATTATTTTTCATTTATGAAGAGTTCAAGTTATTTTGATCCAATTATTTTCATAAATCATGAATATCATATGATATCAAGAGTGATTTACATAAAAGTTTCTGAATTATACACCCAATTTCAATGGCAAACTTGGACTTTAAAAAGTAATCGTATGGAAATCAATCTTTAATATTTGTTTCAATATAGTTTAGGACTATTATAACATAGTTGTTCGCTCTATTTTTCTAGACTTAAGTCAGATTACTTCAAAATCATTTTGAGACTGATCTTAAAGATCAACTACTATACATTACTTTTTAAAGTTCGAGTATGACATTAGAAATGGGTGTATAGTTAAGGACTTTTACGTAAGTTCCTCTTATAGTAACCTATATGCTTTCAATACCTTTGATGCAGGTCGATCTCACAATAAAAGACACACCATTCCTCCTTTTATAAAGGTAAAACTCATTCCAATAGCATAGGGTTTTCATATCTATATATTAATTATTGAGGAATCATGCATCTAACTTATTCAAACACCCTCACAAACATGTATGGGGTTTTCTACCAACCTATTTACTAGTAATCCAAAAATCCGCATCCTCTAAGATCCGTTTTGCTTATTAACACTCACCTCGATACCATAGGGGATCCCATATACTTCTATATGTATTTATTTTACCAAGACATTTAATAAAAATCTGAAGTATACTAGTACAACTTTCAAAGTCTTGGAAATGTACTAGTGCATCTTGCCCAATAGTGTCCGGATTTTATATTAGGATATTTACACTTATAACCATGGGTAGTTTCGTAATAGCACCTATAGCCCTTGATAATCACGAATTAGACGAAGAACCTCAAATAGCTTTAGGACTTGCATTCTTCACTTGTGTTATGGGATAAAACCTTAGCGAGACAACCCCACACATTGAGATACTTTAGGCTTGATTTCCTATTTCTCCATAATACAAACAAACACTTTTCTTTATGCCTTGAGGAACTCTATTAAAACTCTAGCAAGATGTATTCAAGGATTCTCCCTAGAAAGAGGTTGAAAGTCCAGAACTTTGTAGGAGTGCATTGATCAGGTCAGTTAAGGTTTTATTTTCTCGTTCTGCTATCCCATTTGACTATGGTGAATATGGTGCAGTAATCTCATTAACTATGCTGAAGAGTTTGCATTATGCATATGTTAGATGTATATTCACTCACCTATTTGACCTTAGACGTTTAAGCACTTCTTCTATTTTTGTCTTAGCCTCAATCTTAAATATAAGAAATTTCTCTAAGGCTTCATCATTAATCTTTGTTACATGCTATAGTAATATTTACTACTATCATCAATAAAGGTGATAAAGTATTTCTTATTATCTTTGGTTGGAAACCCATTAAATTTACATATATATATGCATTAGATCCAAGATCTCACTATTTCTAGAGACAGTCTGAAAATGTTTTCTTGGTACTTGCACACATATTTCACATTTCTGAGTTTTATCAATGATATGTTTAGGGATCAACTCTAAATTCATCATACTTTTAATTGAATCGAAGTTTACATATCCCAATCTACCACGCTATAAAACACGAGATTCTAAGTTGTTTATCACATGAGAATGTATTTAGAACTGTTAAATTTTATAACATCTATAGAATCAATATTTATTAAATCACATATAATTCTAAACAAAAAATCAAAATATGTCAAGTAGCCTTTCCATAAAAATTCCATATCTCATAATCACAATTTTATTACATTTAAAATTTAGTTTAAAACCTCTTCTATCTAAAATTGAGCCGGACAACACATTCTTCTTGATGCCGTGGAGACTCTTTTAGAGAACCTCAAGTTGTCCTAAACCTAACAACTGATCGTAGTGTCATTCTCAATTTTCACAGTTCCATTAGTTCTAATAAGTAGAAAACAAAGTTCTCTCAGAATAAATATGTATATTAGCTCCCATATCTACAAGCTACTCATTTAGATTGTGAATATGACAGCAGTTAGAGTTCAGCCAGCAGATGATAGACAAATTCTAGATTTTTAGCTGACTCTATAGGAGGCCCTTGAGCACATCCCTCTCTTCCAAAGGAACCTTAGAGAGAAGACTACCATTCGCAGGAAGAAGAGGTACCACCAGACATAGATACATGTGCTCACTAGGGACACCTGCTTCGCATTCAGAACCGTCTGCCAGCCAAGAGGCCAGATACAGGAGCTCCCTATGTCAGATGTCACATCCATGAGAAGAGGTTTGGTCGAACTCTATTGGACATCGGTTCTTCCATCAACCTACTTCCGATATCCTTACTCGACCGATTCGAATTTGGCCCTCTTCAACAGAGCAGAACCTTCCCATTCTGTGTTCCAGAGTCATGCCGAAATCTTCCCAACTTGGGGAACAATGAGACATAACTTGAAACTTCACTGGAAGTTTCATTTCTGCATCTTCCAATCCATAGAGCAACAACAAAAATTATTGTGTTCAAAAACTGATCCCTTCGACCATAGAAAACTTCACGAACTTCACAACTGAATATCTATTAATGCCAGGATCTTCGGTATTATACTTCTTCTCGAATACTTCCCAAATCCTTTTCGTAAATTACAAGGAAAAATAGTATACATCAAAACAAAGTGTTAGACGTGGCCAACAAAATGCAATCATGACATATATGACCATGTTCGTTCCATGCAGATTGCCCCAACTAATTAGCTTTCCCATTGCAGCTAATTAAGTTCCACATCTAATGACAGTAGGATTACTAATTTAAACATATATATACAACAAAATCATCTGATAAGCTTGCAACACAAGCTATGTTGATGACTATCATATACAATAAAAAGCCATGGATGCTAAGCTAGCATCAACTCAAAACAATCTATGCAAACTTAGGTACATATTCCCATTACCCAACAAGAACTTCTAAACCCTCTATTCGTATGCAAACCCACCCAACATCATCCGATCATTTGGATCCCTACTGACATGCTAACTAAGACTTACTATCTCAAATGATGTTGACAATCTCGAAAGTAGAACCACTATAGAAGATACTTTGAGAGATAATTCAAACGCAATCAAGATCTCAAGCGGGATGAAAATAATTGTCTATTTTGATAGAGAATGCGAGGAGATGACCGTCGAGGCCTTGAATCCTAACCATCTGACCCAGATCGAAGAACCATTCTATGTATCTCATGTACCATAACCCAACAAGACAACGATTTTTTCTTATTGATGGTTTATTTGTATTTTGATATATGGATATGTTTGTATCAGGGAACCGTCCGCACGAAGTAGTATATAAATCCCCTTAGGGTAAGGGCTCGCAGTATCCTGTGTACTTTCTTCTTTCTCTATATAGTGAAAACTAATCGTCATCGCCCACGGACGTAACCCAATTACGGGTGAACCTCGTAATCAGTGTGTTTTCGTACTTGCTTGATTGATCGTGTGTGTGTGCTCCACATCTGTGATTCACAACACCATCAACCCCCGATCAAGAGTTTGCACGAGAAGAGCTACTTAATGAATTTAAGACTAAATGGATTTGGAAAAGGAAGATGCTTTCGAGGAGTATTACACGAAAAATATTCTCTTTTGTAAACACTACTTGTATCTACCAAGGGGCGTTGAATGTAGCTCTCCTTTGGAGGTACCCCGACACATCCTCTTTTATACATATGTTGTACACAAAACACATTAACATATAAGTAGCCATTTCATTTTCCAAAAATCCAAAAAAGAGCCCTTTTTCCCCAAAGATCCAGAAATATTTGAAAAAAATACCAAAAAATCAAAAGAAATTCAATTATATTAGCTGTTATACATTAGCATTGAAAGATACGACAACGAATATGGTCAAATTTCTTGCAGTGAGTGCACTTAGCTCGTATACTTAGAAACGCATCACTATGTAAAGTTTAAGGTTATTGAGGGTGATTAATGGTTGATTCGAACATTCAATGTGTGTTTTGGGCGAGCAAATGCAAAGATGGACACACAGTCAGGTGATTTGGTCCACCAGTGTATCGATGACAAGTGTCTCAATGACGATATACAGATGTATATTTATATATGATGCACGCTTGACCTCTTGTCGAAACTCGGAGCCAAATCCCTTTTATAAAAAGGAACATTTTGGTAAACCCTTTCTCTAAAATTCATGAATGCAAGTGGATCAAAGTTGTACTCCATAATATAATTGTAAACTCTATGAGCAGCTAATCATATCGACCTCATTGAATGATATCGATCTCCTATTGAACGGGCCAATCCTCCCCTCATAGGCTTCGTTTGGTTGCTGGTGTACACTGGCATACCCCTCGTTCCAACCCTCCCAACCTGGGTTGGAATTCCATCACAAATCAATGTGACATCACATCACATTCCTTATTCCAACCCTCTACCAACCCTCGTAACCATCCAAACAACTATTATTCACAGGAGGTTACCCCAAACCAACCCAACCCAGTAACCAAACTAGCCCATAGGATCCACTTTTCTACGCTCATTGACAAGCTCTGCAGTGAGGAAGAACCTTCCAGTGTCACCTAAAATGTATATTTGGCGGGCGGTTTCTTTTCACAATAAGGCACATTACTGCTTAGATCGTCATTCACATCCCCTTCTTCAGCTGTGAATGGGTGTCAGGCCACTTGAAAGAGATTTCCTTTACAATTTGAAGAATTGGAGTGTGTTCTGCAAGTTAGACATAAAGATATGCATATAAACTGATGATGGCCTCTTTCTCACTCTAATAATGAACAATAAAGGTCATGTGGAACCCATAACCTCTCCTCTGTGCTTTTTACTATCAATCTAGATCTTGGGGCAGCAATGGAGTTGCCAATGGCCACTCTCCACACATCAAGGTTGTACTAGATAGTAACCACCCACTTCCACCTGACAATAGCTGTGTCGGAAGGGGGAACTCTCAGTTCCAAGTACCATGAGTCTGAATAGAAAACATCTCATCCTCCATAGCTTGGCGCCACTAGGAACAAGAAGAGCTTGCTAGTGCATCTGATTAAGTAGTTGTTGGTCAGATAAGGCTAATATAATGATATATGCAATTGAGATGATTGAGGCATGCCGTGGATAGATGCCTTGAGATGTGTGCATGTGTGGGTGCATGGGTGCGTGCTTGATGCATGTGGACGTGCACGCATGCTTATTATATATAGACACATACACATGCATATATGTACACACTTCATATGTATATAACACACACACACACACACACATATATGAAGAAATCTACACATTTCATATGTATATAACGTACACATATAAAGAGAGATATTTACTTACACACATACATAATAAGTAATAACAAGATAGAAAAATAAAAATAAAACACATTTCAAATAAAGTATCTCCAACCTCTCGGGCCTGTTTGGTTGCAGGGTTGGGCAGGGTTAGCCCAACCCTGGTTACTATTCACAAGGGTACTTCCTCCTCACATATTACTATTCACCCAGCCCAACCCAGTCCAACCCAACCCTGAAAGATCAGCAATGAAACATAACAACACAGTTCTCAAGCTGATAGTCACCAATAATGCTTACTGGATATATATAAATAAACAATTCCCTAGAAAACAAATAAATATAAATTAGGCGAGTCAAGATCTTATTCCGCAACCAAAAACATGGATGCTTAGTATCCACTGGTGCAAAATTTAAGCTAATCGGACATGTACAAGCCATTTCAGTGAACACCGTTCCTCAGATTTATAATGTGTAGGGAAGTAGTCCAAGGAGTAGATATCTCCTTTCATCTCATCAATGCTTAATAAGGGAAATAACTTACCTATCTACCAGTTCCCGGTAGAATCGTGCAGCTCATAAAGGTATTACCATTGCATAGCAGCCTAACTCTTCTGGGCATTGCGGGAGCATCGTAACTCTGGCTTGCCATCACAATCGCACGAGACAATGATAGAATTAATTAACAGCAGCTCGTGTCTGGAACTTCGTCCGCAAGGTTTGAGCAACAGCATCAAGGAACTCCTCAGTGCTCAAGTAATTTTCTCTTGAGACCCTGCACAGATTATTTTACAGATGTGAAATAAGTATAGGGTGCACTTGGAAGAGATTACTATAAACTTCCAGTTTCTAAAAAATGTGGCTACCCGTGACAGATTAATAAAAAAACTCCGAAATTGCATTCTTACCTCACTGAATTGATCAGTGTTCAAAGTTCAAAAGTTGGTAGTCGGTATTTAATCAAAAGTGTCACTAACTAAAAAGATCAAGCAACAATCGAAGTTTCTAGTCGGTATTCAGTATTATACTCTCTTTACTTATATAACTCAAAACAAAATGTTTTTGTTACTAAATATAAGATTAACAACGGTAACATGAAAAATGATGTTAGTAATTGACATTGGAAACTAGTAAGTAATAAATAAAAGTCTAAAAACATTAATATTAGTGACTGAATATACGAAACTTCTTATGTCACAGGATCAGTAATATATATACAGGACTGAAGTAAATGATCAGTAATTCTAGACTAATCGTCAGTAACTTAAGGGCATTACTCGAGTAACCGATTAACATGGAATCAGTAATATATTATCCTTACAATCAATATGGAAATAGTAATTTGAAAAAAAGAGTTACTAAACATATGCAGGTGAGGAAAAAACGAATGAGATAAATAAATAGAATGCTTCGTTGACGTGATAAGGAAAGGATTTATTGCAGAATAAATGGAATGATTTGTTGGAAGCTGATTGAATGAGATAAAGATGGTAATAGAATTTGAAAACTAACAGTATGATGATCATATGGCCAAAAATGAGTACTCATTACATACCTCATGGGAAAGCCAACTTGGCTACCCCCATCCTTATTTATTTATTTTTTACTGTATTTTCTGAAAATATCTGGGCATGTTTAGATCACTATATGACATCTCATTCAAATTTGATGTAAAACATATGAACCTAACTCGCCCATCTATAATGTGTCAATTTCAGCAATTCTGAGATCGTTAAAATTTGACGGGCTTGATGGATGGAATAGAAGTCTCGAAGTGAGTTGAAATTTGAAGAGAACATGGTGTCATATAGTGATCTAAACGCCCCCATGTGTTTTAAAAAAATACCTTAAGGAATAAAAATAATAAAGGGTGGAGCAGCCAAGTTCGCTCCCCCTACCACGCACAAACAAACACATACATGCACGCACGGACACGTGCATACACACATATGGGTAAAACCAAGACCCATGGGAAGCTAACTTGATTACCCCCACAGTTTTTATTGTTATGGTATATTTTAATAACACCTGGGGAGAGGGGAGTAAATCACTAAATGACAATATGTTCTCATTCAGTTTTTGACTCAATTCGAGACTCATGTCCCATAAATCAAGCATGTCAATTATTACCAGTCTCGGAATTGTTGAAATTGGCCCCTTCATATGGATGGATGGATTTTTGAAATTAAATTCTCCAAGTATTAGTAAAAAATAGTTTAAAAATAAAAAATAAAGGTGGGGTAGCCAAGTTGGCTCCCCCTAAGGCCCTGTTTGTTTCATTGGAAAGGAATTACAATAGAATGGAATCAAGATAAGAATGGAATTAACAATGGAATGGAAATGAATAAGTTTCTCCATTCCATTGTTTGGTTCATGTTAGGAATTGAAACATCTATTACGAGGCACAATCCTTACTTATGTTTGGAAAGGGAACTAATACAAAGAAGATAATCTTCCTTTGATATATTTCATTAAGTAGAAAAAATTATAGGTATCCTCCAAATTATTTTTCATATAATTGATATATTTCATATAAGGAATCGATAGTCAAATTTAAATGGAAACTACTTTGATTTTTTTTCCATACAATTGATATATTTGATATTATCCATATATGTAACCGCTAGAATATTTTATTATCATATGTATCCATATTCTAAAAAAATAGAAAACGTTATGAGTATTCGTATTTGCGAAATAAACACATATCCATGTCCCTATACGTATCCACTAAAATGTAACTATTTTCCATATCCTGAAAAAACTAAAGATAGTATACGTATTCATATCAATAGTTTAAAAAAACAAAAATCTATTTCCATGTCCATATTTGTTTTCGCAAAAAAATCGCATCCATGTCCATATCTGTAGCCACAAAAAAATTAAAACCCATATCCATGTCTGTATATGTATCCGCTAGAATATAATCAATATCCATATCGTAGAAAAAATTGAAAATTACATCCGTATCCATATCCATATCAAAAAAAATCCCATATCCATGTGCATATCCATATCCGAAAAACTAAATAAATAACACATCCATGTTTGTATCTGTATCCGCAAAAAAAATCACATCTAATATATTTTATCCACATAATAGATATATTTAATATATATGTATTCATATCCACTGGAATATCTTGTAATCATATTTGTATCTGTATCCAAAAAGATGAACCGTGTCTATTTTTGTATCCGTAAAAAATCCTATATCCATGCCAGTATCCATATATGCATATATTTGTAACTTATCCGACCTTTGCATCCACATATGTGTATTCATGTCAATGTTCATATATCCATGTCAAAAAAATCATATACATGTCGGTCCAAAAAATCTAAAAAAGAAACACACATATCCATGTTCCATATATTTGTAATAATGATATATTAATTAAAAAGTATTGAAGAAGAATGCATTCATTAGCATTTCTAAGGAATGGAATCTCAATTCCTAGGGGGGTAACTAGGAACGGCAATTCCCACGTATGAGGGAATCCGGATTCCTTTGTAATCGTTATTCCACCCTAAATATTTTATAACAAACACATGAATGGAATCGCCATGGTAATGGTGATTCCATTCCCCCCTCTATTCCTGCATAACAAACGGGGCCTAAAGGTAACTGCCCCATTTAACCATGTGCATGTATAAGGGGTTTTTCCAATAAGCTCTAAGCTCATAAGGATGTTATGTGTTTACAGTCATTTTGAGAAAGACATTTTTTTACAAATGTTATATCACATTTTTACTGTATAATCATTTCATAAAAATTCAAACATGAAAAGAATACGAAATGATTGTATCATTATTTATATTACTAACGTCTCTGTTATATTTACACATATTGTTTATATTGAGAAAACTAATAGTACTATCCAACCCTCCAAAATATTCTCGAGAAGTCGGGTGATTCCTTCGGAACATTCACGAACCATGTAAATTCATATTTTATTCTTGTTCTTTTATTTCACGTGTTCTATTTTGTTTGATTACAAGGAAACACCCCCATGATAATACCATACCATGTACTTACATGAAAGGTAAGTTATATGAGTGAAGGATAGCTAATAACAACTTAAGTCTGGGCAGTTGGCAGCAAGTTCAATTGAGTCCAAATAGAACTAAGTTGTCAAGGCTAAATTTTCTCAATCACGACCTACATCTAGGCATGGGAATTTACACTCCTACCTTATCCCCTAAAGGCGGGAAACTCTTCCTTAGGATGCTCCAATTAAACACCCAGTCGAGAGTATCATATGTCTTCGTAAAGTCCATTTTCCATGTGAGGCCCTTTAATACCCATCTGTCCTAACTAGATGTCATCTATGTAGCCGCATAAAGTTATCCAATACATATTTCCTCCTAATGAATGCTGACTAAACCGAACTTACTATGTTGCCTGGAACCCCTCACCACCTCAAAGCTAAGGTTTTCACAAGTAAATATCGCTGGACGTTATGATTAATTAGTAATCTTCCACATCCACTAACGAGTCCCTCCTTGGTAGAAAAATCAAAAACCTAATGAGCCTCTAAGAACTTGAATTTCTGATTAGAAACTCTACAAATGCCTACTTCACATCCAGTCAAACCATTGCAGAAGAAAACATCGAACATGTATGATCCTTACGAGCCCTCTTATTCCTAGGTTGCCGATGAAGTCTTAATCTCTTCCTCTGTCAGTGTTCTTGAAGATTTAATCTTGAAGATTCAGCTTGATTATAGGTTTGATTCATGGAGTTGTTCTCAACGATTTATTTTTACGTCCGTCTTCGAGATCGTTCAAGTTCGAGAAAATTCTAGGATTTTTCGAAACCCTAATTCTGCACATGCAGTAATTGTATCGTTATACACATGTATCAAGTTCACATATTTGCACGTAATCAGAGGCATCTCCAACCCATTGCAAATGTATATTCGATTATGCGCTGTGCCATGCTGGAACCCTATTATGATTGAGATCAGGGATATCTTGCTCACGCACATGCCGCACTAGAAGAAGGAGATCTG
This sequence comes from Ottelia alismoides, assembly GCA_037367405.1. Lineage (NCBI taxonomy): Eukaryota > Viridiplantae > Streptophyta > Magnoliopsida > Alismatales > Hydrocharitaceae > Ottelia > Ottelia alismoides. The sequence goes on from JAZKJV010011855.1 coordinate 74,886, forward strand.
GAACTGTCTCTATATGTGAAATCTACATTGAAGCCCCAGGCACAAGAGGAAGAAGAAGAAGGATATCTGGAACCCAAGTCCTGTTTCTTAAACTCGAGGGTATGTCCAACGAAGATGGGTCCTCCCATACACAATTTCAAGCATCAAGAGTGATTCCAAAGGGTAATCATCTCATGCACAATGCACCTCCGCATGAGAGGGGTGCAACATCTATCTTCCCCTTGCATGTGAGACCTTCCATACCAAGAAATCTCGCTGACCTCCTCCATGCCAGCACCCATGCGAAGCCGCTCCAAGCAACACCCGCCAGCGCCACCATCTCTTCTGAGTTGAAATGCCTTCAAAATGATAATGCTTCCAACCCCCACCAGAAGGCGATGTAGCTACGTGAGTGCAGCCTCTCGCACAAAAGCAGGAAGCACCTCCCAGTGCGCATGTCCTCTTCTTCGACTGCCGCCTCTGCATCAAACCCTCGCACCCGACCAGTTCTTCACGAGTCCTCCAGGAAATCAGCACCACATTTATGACCTTTGAATATGAAGATAAGAGAGGGTTCCCATCAGGGAACCCTAAATAGAAGAGCTGAGTGATTTCTTCGGCTTACCTAACCTTTATGAATCTTAATATTCTCTATACCTTGCACATATTTGTATCCCACCATATTGGGTGTCCCTCTATAAGCCATATGTAAAGATGTTGTGCATATTTAGCTAACTTAGAAATGATTTTACGTTTGATATGGGTATCAACTAGGTATACATATCAGTCCCCACTAGGAATTACCCATTTAATAAATGGAAGGTTTAGATAGTGGTTTTATAAATGGGGTATCGATATGGAATATGGATACCCGCCCCAAACCCAACCTGCCAACATCCCTAGTGATTATATTGCAAGTACTCATGAGACCAAGGCTTCCTCTGGAAGGTAATCGTCACTAAGGACCTTGGCCATCTTTGGTAGCTTGAAGGGATTGAGGTGATGCGCAGGCAATAGGAATACAGTTGTCACAGAAGTACTGTTTAAATATTCTTGCAGATGTTGGTTTGCTTGATTGTAAACTATCCTCCATTCCGGCAAAATCACAAGGCATGAAAATTCCACAGATCTCATAATTGATGATACAACACTGTACAAAAGCCTAGTGGATAAAATGTTATATCTTGCTATCAATAGGCCTATTGCATATCACTAAAGCCTACCTTACTACGACTAGGATATCTTACTATCACTAGGCCTAGTACATGAAGAAGCCGCACTAGAACCATTGGCAAGATGTTCTTCTAATCCTTCGACATCGGAAGGATGCCCCAAGTTCTATAGGGTCAATGGGCACACCGACATTACATCTTACGCAGATGCACAGATCTCGTGTTTGATGATATAACATTGTACAGAAGTCTATTGGGTAAACTGTTATATCTTACTATCACTAGAAGTCTATTGGGTAAATTGTTATATCTTACTATCACTAGGCCTATTGCATATCACTAGAACTACCTTACTATGACTAAGATATCTTACTATCACTAGGCCTAGTACATGAAGAAGTCGCATTATGGCCATTAGCAGGATGTTCTTCTAATCGTTCGATATCGTAAGGATACCGAAAGAAAGTGTAACATCCAGGTTTCTACAAATCCGAACTCGATCCGTTTAAGGTCCGATTGACCCAATAAAGTTATCTGACCCTATTAGATAACCGAAATCGACCAAAAATCGGTCACTTCGTAATGCGCGCCGCTAAAAAGCCGCGACGCAAATTCGGAAAACGCGAAACAAACCGAGACCGTCATTAGATCCGATTCGACAAAACAAGACCAACAGAATCGACCGTTCGTCAATCGGAGGTCGTTTGATATTTTTAGTTCACAAAATTTAACCTTAAAACAAAAACCGTATCCGAAAATTTCGGGTATTCAAAACCCAACCGAAAGTATATCAATATTGTACTCAAATTGATCGTCGTCCTGAGACGATCAAATCGAGATGTTGTGCGTCGAAATCCGAGGCCCGAGGCGCAATTTAGGTCATTTTAAACATCTCAAATAAATGGATTAAATGTATATGTATGTATATATTTATATATATATATAATTTCAAATCCCATGAAAAAAAATTATTATTTTTATTTCCAGCTACTGTTATCTAGAAAAAAATATAAATAATTCATAAATAAAATTTAAAAGTATATTTACAGGAATTCCAATTCCAGCTTATTAAAAAAATTGCTACCAGTACAGCACAACGGCCTTTTCCTTTTCCACTTGGGCATTTCACTCCCTCCAAGTGGATCTCAAACACATCTACACCCGTCAAAACAAGGAGGCCTTTCCCTCCTTATAAATAACAACCCAAAGTAACCGAGGAAACTATTTCCTCCTCACCGATCCCTGCTCCCAACAACTCTGAAGGCCTGCAGCTGCTGCAATCCCCTTTCCCTACTGCTGCTATTCCTCCAATTTCAAGAAACTAGTGCTGCTACTGCTGCATGCAAGCCCTCATCAAGCCCCCGGTTCCTCTAATTTGAAGCAAATCAAAGGTACCTCCTTCCACACCCTTTGCTTCCATGCATGTATATTAAACTTGATTTTTTTTTGTACAATCCTTAGCCCCCTTGCTTGCTGCCATGCTTGCACTATCTCTAGTCCAGAACATACATCATCTTCTTGGATTATCTCTGTTGTAGCATTTTTATTTGATAGGTATCTGTTGAATTTACTATGATTCAAGAAGTTATGTATTTTCCAAATGTTTGTTTAAAATGTGAGACTGGACACTGTGTTGACAACAATAGGTATAAATTGAGATATATATATATATAGTTTGTATACTTAACAGTGGTAAATGCATATATAACAATATGATCTTTTAATTGACATGCAGTGGATACATTTTTAAATTCCTTATTTCTGTTTGTTAAGAATTACGGTATGATGGAATACATCTTTAATTTTCTGAAATTCAGATTTGATACTGGAGATACTGCTAAACAAATTTCTAGTTGTTAAGAATTAAAGTCTGAATTCATGGAATACATTTTTAATTTCCTAAATTTCAGTTTTATACTTAATATATTGCTCTGCAAATTTGCCATGTAAAATACCTCCCTTCCTACTGGGTCATTAGGAGATTATTCTCATGACCTTTTGTTCTTCCAATTCAAAACCTTTGTTCTAAGGAAATATGGAATAGATATATGGGAATGTAAAATTTTATATGAATATATTCACATATAAAAAAAATGACAGTTACAAGGATTAACATAAATTCTTTTAATTCATTACTACTATGGTTTAGGATGATTATAAAATGATAATAGTAATATGATTGACAAATCTCTATTACTATATGCTTACTAAATCTGTTTAAAAGATTTCGAGCTCTGGAAAGGACATGAAATAATTAGTGGGAAAATATAACATAAAGTATAGTATGTGGTTATACAACATAAGCTCTACTTCAATATATATATATATACAAGGAATTGTGGACCTTTAAGTAGAAATATGGAGGTGTTCTTTTTAAAAGTTTTTTTTGAGTCCTTTTCGAACAAGATGTAACTTTTTCTGAGAGGAGAACACGATGAAATTTGAAACCCGTAAAGTTGATTTCATCATGACATCTATTTTAGACAGGATGTCAAAGTTTACATGAAGATGTCTATTTAATTGTTACATCAAAATAAAAAGATAAATTCTTTCTCCAAGTTAGATGTAGTACTTCCTAATTCGATCATTCTTCTATAAGACTCGAGTTAGGGATATAACCTTTTTGTCTTCCTTTTAAACTATGTGACTTGGATCGAGAATAATAGTGGTCACAATGCCCGTACTGTATATGAATTAGACTGATTTTGGATAAGCCCAAGAATGATCCACAAAAGATCTGAACGGAAGCAAAGAATCCATAATAGATAACTACTTATTATTGTTTCGAGTTGAGCAGAAGAGTGCATACTAAGAGTATCATATGATGATGGTTGAGTCACATTTTCCAACTCCTCTGGTTACCTAAGTAAAGTTGATAGCTCTAAATAGAGACTGATACCATCTATAATTTATCTTGCACTCCAACTTTAGTAATATTGTCCTTACAAGAAAGTCATGGCAATGTGCAATGCAAGGATTATCTTAGAACTACAAGGCGATCAAAACAACATGATGTCAATCAAGTCTGCAGTTAAGTACATCTCTATGATCATGAATAATTAATGACTTATTGTGCCAGTCATGGTGGCACTTACACCTGATTGTGCGAGGGCGCGGTGACTCTCAACTGGGCGGGAGATAGGAAGTCCAGTTCGGGCAGCGGCCGCCAAGTGCGCGGGTCTAGGATCCCAGTCCCTCTTCGGTTTTTACGCGAGTTCGCAGTGTTTTTACGCCTCGTTGGGATCCCGACTTTGGACCATCTCCACTGACCCTCTGTTTTAGGATACCCAGGCGGGGGATCCTCGGTTTTTAGTTTTTCGTACGAGCTCGGTTGCCCGTTACCGGTCGGGCTGTTTTTCTAGAGTGACTTTTCCGCGAAGTCCCTCTCACCCGTCTCAGTGGCGTAGTTGGGGAGTAGACATATCCCTCTATTGGACCGTCCTTCCAACTAGAGGGCGAGACGGAAGAGCCATTTGTAGGCTTTTCACCGCTTGAGTTTTCTTTCGCCAACAGACTTGGCGATTCTACATCCAGATCATCTATATCTACATCTAAATCATCAAGAGTTGCATCTGAGAGAGTTAGAGTGAAGGTTTGGAGGAAATAAAATTAAGTTGATTTGAGGAGACTATAATCTGATTCAAAATCCCTTTAAGTAAGTGGGCGTGTTGGGAACTTAGTTAGGATGCAGTATACAACACCGCATGCCTACGGAGGCACCCCAACCCTAAGACTTTTCCCAAGTCTTAGAGTCAAAGTGTGAGGTTTCACACGAACCAAGACCACAGACTATCCACTAACTTAAAAGGAGTAAATAGCATTAAGGATCAAATCCATCATCATTATATCAGTCCTATATCGAAAACCATGATATAATCTCGATGACAAGAAATTAGCAATTTCATGTGCCATCAAGTTCCACGACATGATCTCCAAAACTCAGAATCATGATCTTTATCTACATCATCTGGAGTTATATCTGAAACATTTGAAGTTAAAAAAATTGGAGAAGTTACGATCAAAAGTCGTGTTGATAGGAAATGACAATCCACTAGACTTAAGAATTAAATAAATCATTATATCTTCTCATCTTATCTTTCCCATCATCAAAATCCACAAATATGATCTCTAAGTAATATGAGAAAAAATATACTTACTTATGATCAATTAGTTACAATATAAATATGCGTATGTGGGAAATGTTGGGTTAATGGCTAATCATAAGAGGTGATTGCCAAGGTTCAGGAAAGCGGTATGCGTATGCGTTCGGACAGGTCACTGAATAGCGCTTAAGCGGTATGCGGGGGCATATGCGGGGTATATGCGGTTCTACACGGTTTCCTAATTTTTTATTTAAAAATAAATAAATATATACAAAAGTGACTACAACAGAACTGAATTTATGTATAATTGTGGTCCAACAGAAGATCTAAGAAAATAACTTTCATAGAGTTCAAAACAATCTCTATCAATCAAATATCAATACTTCAATAGAACGGTTAGCACACAAAATAATTGACAACAATCAACAAAATAAAAAAAGTTAGCGCAAAAAATGCCTCTATTATTGAATATAATGTCATTTATATATGTCGTTGTATTTATAATTGATCCTTCATCAAAAGTACCGAACTTTACATATTACATTCATAATAACTATTAGTTGACTAAATTAGTTTCGTAAATTATTAGTACATTATTCTTTTTCTTCCTTGTGTGTTTACTCCAATCTCGCAGTACAACTACTTTGACGATGGATATAAATAGTCATGGAATGCTTGGTTGGCATACATGCATAAGTAAGGAAAACATGGCACAAATAACACAACAAAACAGGGCACACATTAAAAAAATAAAAAAAAATAAATAAATGTATATGCGGCCGCACAGACCGCATATGCGGCCGCATAGCCCGCATATGCGGCCCGCATAAGCGCATAATGCGGTGCTTCAGGAAAGCGGTGCGCTGAAGGCACCGCATACGCATATGCGGACGCATATGCGGCCGCACGGGCCGCTTTCGTGAACACTGGTGATTGCTAGAAATTTGGAAACCTTTTTCAATTGCAAGTAGAATTAAATTTTAATTTGAGTTGCTCATGCCTCTCTACTTGCTTTCTTTTGATCACAATAAATGCCAGTTATTTTTATAAATTTTTGGAGGTACCAGCAATAGCTGACGCCTCTTCTTTCCTAACGTGTTTGGCAGGCAAACAGTCTGCAGTTTAGTAGCAGCTCAGTAGCTATACATGCTTCCTGGAGACAGAGTATACACTAGACGGTATGAATTACTTTGTCTCAGTTTTTGTTCAGATATGCTATCTCTTTTGTATCACACTTTGGGATATATGTTGTAAAATGGAAGATCCTTGTACATGTTGTAAATTGATATGAATATTAATGAAAATAAATTTTGGTGCCATTTATCTCTTTTACTTTGTGGTTATGTGATGGAAATGAATGTCATAATTACGCGAAAAATTTTCCCTATTTTTCTGCGACTTGTGTGAGCATTTATGAATAAAATATTGCGAATTTTGTCGTAAACGGGTACCCGGATCCTGAGGGGTTCACAATTTGGTATCAGAGCAGTGGTACCCCTATACGCACATTCGCAGTATTTTAATTCCAATCGCATTAAGTTCTCGGATAGCGGCAGTCTCTCGACTTGTCGTGAGTCCGAAAAGGGAAATATGACATTCAGATTCAATCACCACAGTTGTCACCAATTTCATTAATTTTCATATTATATCCCAAGAAGAGAAAAGGCATATATTATAAGTATCTTCAAATGGTATTTCTATGATTAGTTATGGTTCTCATACAGAGCCGGCATCCCGACCAGACCAGAAGATGACTAACAAACTAGCACACATACTGATTACTCTTATCGACCTTTCCATGTTCTATTTGATTCTGGTACGACGCATTCTTTTCTTTCTTCGAGACTACTTGCTTCTTTAGGTAGAGTGCAGAAACTCTCTCTTCTCTGTATCACATCCGAGGACCAAGTGGCCAGTTGTTCATTCTTTCACTGATAGTCAAGCACTTGCTCATACTGATTGGCGGTCACGAGATGATCGCAGGTTGTCTACTTCTGCAGCTTGATGAGTTCGACTTGATTTTAGGCATGGATTGGTTATCCGCTCATCATGCATTTGTTGATTGCTATAGGAAGACGGTTGTCTTCAGGATCCCAGATCTACCCGAGTTTACTTTTGAGGGTATTATACATGACTCCACCATGGAGTATATTTCAGTGTTGCGGGCTCAGCGACTTGTTGATCAGGGTTGTGATTCATACCTTGCATTTGTGCGGGAGGTATCTGATCAGGAGCCGATGACACAAGACATCCGAGTAATATCAGAATACCCTGACGTATTTCCTGATGAGCTACCAGGGCTACCTCCAGAGAGAGAGATCGAGTTCGAGATCACATTGTTGCCAGATACACAACCGATCTCTATGGCGCCATATCGCATGGCACCAATCGAGTTGAGGGAGCTGAAGGTGCAGCTACAGGAATTACTTGATTTGGGATTCGTGAGGCCGAGCACTTCACCTTGGGGTGCTCCGGTTCTATTTGTCAGGAAGAAGGATGGATCCATGAGGTTATGCATCGATTACAGGCAGCTAAACAAGAGAACGGTGAAGAATTGTTATCCTTTGCCGTGCATCGATGATTTATTCGATCAGCTCCAGGGATCTTCGGTTTTCTCGAAGATCGATCTTCGCTCAGGCTACCATCAGCTGAGGATTCGTGAGTCAGATATTCCGAAGACAACCTTCAAGACTCGCTATGGACACTACGAGTTTGTGGTGATGCCATTTGGGCTCACCAATGCACCTGCGGCTTTCATGGATATGATGAACCGTATCTTCCGTCCATACTTGGACAAGTTTGTAGTAGTGTTCATCGATGATGTGCTCATCTATTCACGAAATGAATGGGATCATGCGAATGATCTACGGATTGTTCTGGACACATTACGAGAGCACAAGCTATATGCCAAGTTGAGCAAGTGTGAGTTCTGGTTATCCCAGGTCTCATTTCTAGGGCATGTCATTTCTGGAGCAGGCATCGCAGTTGATCCTGCAAAGATAGATGCAGTTATGTCTTGGGAGCAGCCCCAGACTGTCACTCAGATTCGGAGTTTCCTCGGATTAGCGGGCCATTACAGACGCTTTGTCAGCGGATTTTCACGCATTGTTCGCCCTCTGACACGGTTGACGCAGAAGGGAGTTCCATTCATTTGGGACGATTTATGTGAGCAGGCCTTCCAGACATGGAAGGAGAGATTGACTACAGCATCTATTCTTGCTCTTCCTTCAGGCACTCAAGACTATGCAGTTTACACAGATGCATCTGGAGAAGGTCTAGGAGCAGTGTTGATGCAGAGAGGACAGGTGATTGCTTACTCATCACGACAGTTGAGACCGCACGAGCGGAACTACCCCACACATGACTTGGAGTTGGCGGCAGTTGTCTTCACCTTGAAGATCTGGCGTCACTACCTATATGGAGTGAATTTCGAGATCTTTACAGACCACAAGAGTCTGAAGTACATCTTTGATCAAAAGGAGCTGAACATGAGGCAGCGCAGATGGCTCGAGCTGCTGAAGGATATTGCACGATCTCTTACCATCCTGGTAAGGGAAACGTGGTGGCTGATGCACTTAGCAGGAGAGCACATGCTGATGGTACGGTGAACTGGCTATATACATGGGATACGCTTGCCGGTTTAAATGATTGGCATCCTCAGGAGAGCGCATCCATTTCTACCGCCGTACCTCCACGATACAGTAGTCTTTGGGATCGTATTGTAGAGGGCCAGAAGACCGATCCTTGGATTCATGATAGATACATGCGCGTTGTCAAGGACGAAATTGATGATTTTGTCGTAGCAGAATCTATTTTATGGAAGGCAGGACGGGTCGTTGTACCCAATGACGAGCAGCTCCGCAGAGACATACTTGATGAGGCACACAGTTCACGGTTATCTATCCATCCAGGCAGCACGAAGATGTACCGTGACCTGCGTCGACATTTCTGGTGGGATGGAATGAAGCGCGATATGGCGCTACATGTTAGCAGATGCATGACATGTCAGATGGTCAAGGTTGAGCACAGGAGACCACCAGGATTACTGCAGTCTCTCCCCATTCCCGAGTGGAAGTGGGAGAGCATTTCTATGGATTTTGTCACAGGTCTGCCGAAGACAGCGGGTGGCCATGATTCCGTTTGGGTCGTTGTTGATAGGTTGACCAAGTCAGCCCATTTCATACCTGTCAACACGACTTACACTTCATCCAGGTTGGCCAAGCTCTATGTGCAGAACATTATCACGTTGCATGGTATACCACGAGAAGTGGTGTCTGACAGGGATTCGAGATTTACATCTCATTATTGGCATCAGTTCATGTCAGCACTACAGACAGAGCTGAAGATGAGTTCTGCATACCATCCGCAGACAGACGAGCAGAGTGAGCGCACCATTCAGACGCTTGAGGATCTACTTCACGCATGCACTTTGGAGTAGAAAGGGTCCTGGAAGGACCATTTGCCTTTGGTGGAATTCACGTACAACAACAGCTATCACTCCAGTATTGGCATGGCACCATTCGAAGCCCTATACGGGCGGAGATGCCCCACGCCTCTCAGTTGGCGTAAGGTAGGTGATCATGCTCTCTATTCCGTAGATCTCCTGGAGGAGACCGCGAGAGCTGTTGATCTTGTGAGACGGAGGCTTCTGACGGCACAGAGCCGCCAGAAGAGTTATGCAGATCGTCGGAGAAGAGATTTGGAATTCCAGGTATCCAATCTTCTTCTCTTCCTTTATTACAAAATTGACTTAACTTCGTATTAATGACATTCCTATCAATTATAGGTTGGAGATTGGGTATTTTTGCGAGTATCTCCCATGAAGGGAGTGCAGAGATTCGGTGTTCGTGGCAAGTTGGCGCCACGATATGTTGGACTGTTCGAGATTCTTGCTCGTGTGGGGAAGGTTGCATACCGAGTAGCCCTTCCTCCACATCTATCAGCTATCCATGATGTCTTCCATGTATCCAACCTAAGGAAGTATGTCCACGATCCTCGACACGTCATCAGTTACGAGAATCTTGAAGTAGAGCCAGATCTTACTTATGAGGAGAAGCCAGTCCAGATACTTGATCGTGCTGTGAAGAAGCTTCGCAGCAAAGAGAATTCATTGGTCAAAATTTTGTGACACCGTCACGGAGTCAAAGAGGCGACGTGGGAGACCGAAGCCGACATGCGGGCACGATACCCGCAACTTTTCTGAGGTAAAAATCAAAACAAGCTTTTAGATATATGTTAAAATATATGGCTTGTTTTCTCTTTGAGGTTTTTATGGGTTCAAAACCCTTTGAGGTTGTTATGGCCATATAAAATTCAGACAACTAATGACCTTAACTCGAGTCTCAAGGACGAGACTCCCTTTGAGGTTTTTATAATTGTAACATCCGGGTTTCTACAAACCCGAACGCGATCCGCTTAAGGTCCGATTGACCCAATAAAGTTATCTGACCCTATTAGATAACCGAAATCGACCAAAAATCGGTCACTTCGTAATGCGCGCCGCGAAAAAGCCGCGACGCAAATTCGGAAAAAGCGAAACAAACCGAGACCGTCATTAGATCCGATTCGACAAAACAAGACCAACAGAATCGACCGTTCGTCAATCGGAGGTCGTTTGATATTTTTAGTTCACAAAATTTAACCTTAAAACAAAAACCGTATCCGAAAATTTCGGGTATTCAAAACCCAACCGAAAGTATATCAATATTGTACTCAAATTGATCGTCGTCCTGAGACGATCAAATCGAGATGTTGTGCGTCGAAATCCGAGGCCCGAGGCGCAATTTAGGTCATTTTAAACATCTCAAATAAATGGATTAAATGTATATATATGTATATATTTATATATATATAATTTCAAATCCCATGAAAAAAATTTATTTTTTTTATTTCCAGCTACTGTTATCTAGAAAAAAATATAAATAATTCATAAATAAAATATAAAAGTATATTTCTGTTAAACAGGAATTCCAATTCCAGCTTATTAAAAAAATTGCTACCAGTACAGCACAACGGCCTTTTCCTTTTCCACTTGGGCATTTCACTCCCTCCAAGTGGATCTCAAACACATCTACACCCGTCAAAACAAGGAGGCCTTTCCCTCCTTATAAATAACAACCCAAAGTAACCGAGGAAACTATTTCCTCCTCACCGATCCCTGCTCCCAACAACTCTGAAGGCCTGCAGCTGCTGCAATCCCCTTTCCCTACTGCTGCTATTCCTCCAATTTCAAGAAACTAGTGCTGCTACTGCTGCATGCAAGCCCTCATCAAGCCCCCGGTTCCTCTAATTTGAAGCAAATCAAAGGTACCTCCTTCCCCACCCTTTGCTGCCATGCATGTATATTAAACTTGATTTTTTTTGTACAATCCTTAGCCCCCTTGCTTGCTGCCATGCTTGCACTATCTCTAGTCCAGAACATACATCATCTTCTTGGATTATCTCTGTTGTAGCATTTTTATTTGATAGGTATCTGTTGAATTTACTATGATTCAAGAAGTTATGTATTTTCCAAATATTTGTTTAAAATGTGAGACTGGACACTGTGTTGACAACAATAGGTATAAATTGAGATATATATATAGTTTGTATACTTAAAAGTGGTAAATGCATATATAACAATATGATCTTTTAATTGACATGCAGTGGATACATTTTTAAATTCCTTATTTATGTTTGTTAAGAATTACAGTATGATGGAATACATCTTTAATTTTCTGAAATTCAGATTTGATACTGGAGATACTGCTAAACAAATTTCTAGTTGTTAAGAATTAAAGTCTGAATTCATGGAATACATTTTTTATTTCCTAAATTTCAGTTTTATACTTAATATATTGCTCTGCAAATTTGCCATGTAAAATACCTCCCTTCCTACTGGGTCATTAGGAGATTATTGTCATGACCTTTTGTTCTTCCAATTCAAAACCTGTGTTCTAAGGAAATACGGAATAGATATATGGGAATGTAAAATTTTATATGAATATATTCACATATAAAAAAATGACAGTTACAAGGATTAACATAAATTCTTTTAATTCATTACTACTATGGTTTAGGATGATTATAAAATGATAATAGTAATATGATTGACAAATCTCTATTACTATATACTTACTAAATCTGTTTAAAAGATCTCGAGCTCTGAAAAGGACATGAAATAATTAGTGGGAAAATATAACATAAAGTATAGTATGTGGTTATACAACATAAGCTCTACTTCAATATATATATATATACAAGGAATTGTGGACCTTTAAGTAGAAATATGGAGGTGTTCTTTTTAAAAGTTTTTTTTTGAGTCCTTTTCGAACGAGATGTAACTTTTTCTGAGAGGAGAACACGATGAAATTTGAAACCCGTAAAGTTGATTTCATCATGACATCTATTTTAGACAGGATGTCAAAGTTTACATGAAGATGTCTATTTAATTGTTACATCAAAATAAAAAGATAAATTCTTTCTCCAAGTTAGATGTAGTACTTCCTAATTCGATCATTCTTCTATAAGACTCGAGTTAGGGATATAACCTTTTTGTCTTCCTTTTAAACTATGTGACTTGGATCGAGAATAATAGTGGTCACAATGCCCGTACTGTATATGAATTAGACTGATTTTGGATAAGCCCAAGAATGATCCACGAAAGATCTGAACGGAAGCAAAGAATCCATAATAGATAACTACTTATTATTGTTTCGAGTTGAGCAGAAGAGTGCATACTAAGAGTATCATATGATGATGGTTGAGTCACATTTTCCAACTCCTCTGGTTACCTAAGTAAAGTTGATAGCTCTAAATAGAGACTGATACCATCTATAATTTATCTTGCACTCCAACTTAAATAATATTGTCCTTACAAGAAAGTCATGGCAATGTGCAATGCAAGGATCATCTTAGAACTACAAGGCGATCAAAACAACATGATGTCAATCAAGTCTACAGTTAAGTACATCTCTATGATCATGAATAATTAATGACTTATTGTGCCAGTCATGGTGGCTCTTACACCTGATTGTGCGAGGGCGCGGTGACTCTCAACTGGGCAGGAGATAGGAAGTCCAGTTCGGGAGCGGCCGCCAAGTGCGCGGGTCTAGGATCCCAGTCCCTCTTCGATTTTTACGCGAGCTCGCAGTGTTTTTACGCCTCGTTGGGATCCCGACTTTGGACCATCTCCGCTGACCCTCTGTTTTAGGATACCCAGGTGGGGGATCCTCGGTTTTAGTTTTTCATACGAGCTCGGTTGCCCGTTACCGGTCGGGCTGTTTTTCTAGAGTGACTTTTCCGGGAAGTCCCTCTCACCCGTCTCAGTGGCGTAGTTGGGGAGTAGACCTATCCCTCTATTGGACCGTCCTTCCAACTAGAGGGCGAGACGAAAGAGCCATTTGTAGGCTTCTTCACCGCTTGAGTTTTCTTTCGCCAACAGACTTGGCGATTCTACATCCAGATCATCTATATCTACATCTAAATCATCAAGAGTTGCATCTGAGAGAGTTAGAGTGAAGGTTTGGAGGAAATAAAATTAAGTTGATTTGAGGTGACTATAATCTGATTCAAAATCCCTTTAAGTTAGTGGGCGTGTTGGGAACTTAGTTAGGATGCATTATGCAATACCCATGCCTACAGAGGCACCCCAACCCTAAGACTTTTCCCAAGTCTTAGAGTCATAGTGTGATGTTTCACACGAACCAAGACCACAGACTATCCACTAACTTAAAAGGAGTAAATAGCATTAAGGATCAAATCCATCATCATTATATCAGTCCTATATCGAAAACCATGGTATAATCTCGATGACAAGAAATTAGCAATTTCATATGCCATCAAATTCCACGACATGATCTCCAAAACTCAGAATCATGATCTTTATCTACATCATCTCGAGTTATATCTGAAACATTTGAAGTTAAAAAAACTGGAGAAGTTACGATCAAAAGTCGTGTTGATAGGAAATGACAATCCACTAGACTTAAGAATTAAATAAATCATTATATCTTCTCATCTTATCTTTCCCATCATCAAAATCCACAAATATGATCTCTAAGTAATATGAGAAAAAAATATACTTACTTATGATCAATTAGTTACAATATAAATATGCGTATGTGGGAAATGTTGGGTCAATGGCTAATCATGAGAGGTGATTGCTAAAAATTTGGAAACCTTTTTCAATTGCAAGTAGAATTAAATTTTAATTTGAGTTGCTCATGCCTCTCTACTTGCTTTCTTTTGATCACAATAAATGCCAGTTATTTTTATAAATTTTTGGGAGGTACCAGCAATAGCTGACGCCTCTTCTTTCCTAACGTGTTTGGCTAGCAAACAGTCTGCAGTTTAGTAGCAGCTCAGTAGCTATACATGCTTCCTGGAGACAGAGTATACACTAGACGGTATGAATTACTTTGTCTCGGTTTTTGTTCAGATATGCTATCTCTTTTGTATCACACTTTGGGATATATGTTGTAAAATGGAAGATCCTTGTACATGTTGTAAATTGATATGAATATTAATGAAAATAAATTTTGGTGCCAATTATCTCTTTTACTTTGTGGTTATGTGATGGAAATGAATGTCATAATTACGCGAAAAATTTTCCCTGTTTTTCTGTGACTTGTGTGAGTATTTATGAATAAAATATTGTGAATTTTGTCGTAAACGGGTACCCGGATCCTGAGGGGTTCACAGAAAGGACCTCTTCCATAGGGTCAATAGGCACACCGACATTACATCTTACATAGATGCTGACTACACGAGTTCTCCTAAGGATAGGCGATCCACTAGTTGTTTTGCCATTTTTTGGTGGAAACCTTGTCATATGGTGTGCAAGAAGCAGACCGTAGTCCCTAAATCAAATAATGTATTAAGCCTTCTCCCACTATAAGTAAGGTCGGCTACATGGATTCTTGCTCAAATCCATGTTGAAAGATTCAACTATTTTTTACGCTGGTCATCGACTACCTAACTCAATCCTGCAAGAGTGGGATTTGAACACTGGTCTTTTGTGTGGTAGACACACTGTACTACCACCAGACCATTAAATGGGTACAGTCCCTAGATCAAGTGCATAACAAAAAATACAGAACTATGACCCAAGCCACACGTGAGATTGTTTAGCTCATCTCTTTTTATAAGACCTCAAGGTTGCTTGTCATTATCCCAGTTCTTCTCTATGTGACAACAAGTCCACTACTTACACTACCATCAACCTTTTTTATGGGTGGACAAAGCATATTGAGGTGGATTGTCATTTTATTGATGATAAAGTGATAGTAATTCATGACGAGCATGTATATTTTGATGATAACAAAACTTTATGTAGATAGACAAAACTTATTCGATTAGCTTAAAGATAAGTCAAGAATAGGAAAACTATTGGACCAAGAACAAGATCGGACCTGATGAGCTCAAGCTTAAGTGAAGAAGGAGCTAAGAAACTCAAAGGAATTCAAAGATAAGGAACTTCAGGTCATGCTCAAGAAAGGATCTCAAGCTCAAGAATAAGACAAAGTCTTTTCTTTTATCGAGTCATGCATTTTGTAATTATCTTATTATTGTAAAAGGCCTCAAAAGTCATACATCTTGCAACACAGACTTTGACTTTCAGGTCAAACTGTCAAATTGATCAATCATTTAATTTCGGGATTTTTACCAGCAGACCCTATAAACGTTTTAAAATGCCTCTACGACCTTTTGCACAATGTAATTACCCCCATCGACCCTGTAAATTACCCCAAGAACCCCCAAGGGCTTAAAACATATTACCCGGAGGGTTCATGGGATAAGAGTTGGCAAGTTTACGGGGTCGAGGGGGGAATTAGATTGTTTCAAAGGTCGTAGAGGTGATTGGCAAAGTTTATAGGGTCTGCCGGGTAAAAATCCCTTTAATTTCACTTATCAATCATATTTTTTGAATTAGATCAATTATACACTTTCATCGGTTGATCATATTTTTGAATTTTGATCGATCATTCAATTTCATTGATCAAACATTTTTTTAATACGACATTTCAGAAGAGCTCCTTGTCATTTTGCCTCCAACAGATATGGGAATCCTACACCTATGAATAGAACCACATACCTCACTTGTTCAATACACAACAAAGAACAATAAGCTTTGTTCTATCTGGTCTTCACTCCATACTTGAGAGAAAGTTTAAAGAGTTAGGTTTCTGATCCGTGCTTCACAACTACAGCTCTGGTGTTCTGTGATTCATCTTACGAGATCACTCCTCGATATGTAAGATCATTGTAGTTTAAACTCATAATAGTAATTACATATTTATTTTGATATTGATTACTAGAATTGTTTAACTCATAATAGTAATACTTATTTTGATATTATATATTTAATCTTCGTGGTGGGTCCCATCACGGGATCCCACCCTTTTCCCTCTCAAAAAAAAGAATTGTTTAACTGCAACACGGTTGAGTTGACCATGTAATCAACTCTGATTGTAATGTGGTTGGGATGCCTGTGTAAGCAACCCAATTTAATAGGAGACTCGTGTAGGTCAAGTTAAAAGCTCAAGTTGGGAGACTGGTCGTGATTTGAACCTAGGAGGATTTTTACATTAAATACATATGCACTTGTAGCTGATTGCTTATCTCATGATTGAAACAACTATATAACGTTGTGCTTGATTTTTGAATATTATGATTGTAGCGATTCAAGTCATACAGTCCGATCCACCCATACCCCGTAAGCCAGTATCGAGGAACCAACATTTGGCATCAGAGCCTCGTTCATGCAGAAGAAGTAACATTTTGATGTACACATGGCATGCATATCAAGATCACTTTTCGAGGGAAGTTGTGTGGTTCATCCACCCCTCTTCAATGAGACAAACTATTCCAGCTGAAGGACCAAGATGATGATCTTTCTTTAATCGTCCGACTTTGCTATCTTGAATATAATGAGGAAGGAATTGAAATTCATAGAAGAGGAGACATGCTACTCCGCCCTCGAATTAGCTTAAATTACGCTCAATTCTAAGGCGATCAATTCCATATATTGTGCTTTCTCATAAATCAAATTTGATCGGTTATCTCATCCAAAGACAATATACAATATATGGAAGTGTCTTGAGACTATACATGAAGGGACAACTAGAGGTAAAGGAATCCCAATTCAGAATGCTCACTCTTGAGTATGAAACATTTAAGATGAAGATAGGAGAAAGTGTAAAGGACATGAACATCAAATGCACTTACAGTGAATCAATTAAGGAATCTAGGAAGAATATTTCTACACAGAGAACTTCCCAAAAGGATTATTATCTCGCTATCAGATGACTGGGAACACAAGATCACTATTATCGAAGAGTCCACAAATTTCAGCATGACCTTGTTGGAAGATCTCATATGTAACCTTCTTGCCTACGAAAAAAATAGAGTACATGAAAAAAGGAGAAGAAAACCCAAACAAGAATCTTGCTCTCTTTGCAAATAAGGAAGACCAAGAAGGATCGGATTGCGATGATGACTTTGCATTATGGTTTAACAGTTCATGTCATTTCTTAAGAAGAAAAGAAAAGGGAAAATAAAGTGCTTTTAATGCGAAAATGTTGGGCATGTGAAGGACTACCCTCAACTAAAAATGAACTTCAGATCCGAGAGAAAATTAAGAATGAAATTTATGCAAGCATCTTAGGATGGTTCAAGCAGCAATGAAGAAGAAAGAGAAAGTGCATGCATGGGATTCGTTGGACTGATCGAATCCGACCCATTTGACTCATATTCTAACACTGAGGTAAGTAAACTTTCTTATAATCAACTTTACAATACCTCACAAGATCTCTTTAGATAAATCATGAAGCTTGAACAGATGAACAAGAAATTGGTAGAGGATAAATTTTTTTACTGAATGACTTAGATGTTTGAAAAAGAAAAATGAATTGCTTAAAAAGGATCTTATTAGTTTTGAAATTAAAATTACTTACCAAGAAAAGAAATTGTTGATCCTAAAAGAAAATTTACTTTTGTGCCTACCAATAATAAAGGGAAAGAAAAAGTAGAGAATCATACTTCTAGCTCGAGGTCTTTCTAGAAAAGATGGGCTTGGAAAAAAAAGGATATATTGATATCTAAGCTTGAAGGACCAAAAGAAAGGGTACCGGAATAAAAAATTTTAGGTACCGAAGGCAAAGGAAAAAGATGGAGGTGGCCATATTAATATTCAATATGGACTCGTCAAGGCCAGATCACTACCAGATGCACAACCATTGATGGATGCCGTCGCCATGAAGAAGCTATCAAGATTGTAGAAGTCCACCGTCAAAGATCCTAGGTGACTTCTTATCTTTTATATTTAGATGATCATGCATTGGCGATGGATAGGACCTAACATTTTAGTTGATCATGCCATTTTTCCATCCAATGGCTATGCGAATATTAGACTTATAAATAGAACCACATACCTTGTTCAATACACAACAAAGAGCAACAAGCTCTTTTCTCTTTGTTCTTCACTAAATACTCTAAGAGAAAGTTCAAAGAGTTATTTTTCTTATCTGCGCTTCACACCTACCGCTCCGGTGTTTTGTTATTCATTTTGCGAGCTCGTTCTTCACTCTGTAATATGGTTTTAATTTTACCTCATAATATTCAATACATATTTATCTTGATATTGAGGTTATTACGATGGTTTAACTGTAACATGGTTGAGTTGACCGTGTAATCAATCAACTCAGGTTTTAATACAGTTGGGTTGTTCATGTAAGCAACTCGAGTTGGTGGAAGACACGTGTGGGTCAAATTGAAAGCTCGGGTTAGGAGACTTTGATCATGGCTTTAACGCATGTGTGTTTCCACGTTAAATATTTGTGCACTTATGATTGATTTCTTATCTTGTGATTGAAAGAGCTATATAATGTTGCGCTTGTTTCTAGAATAGTATGATTGCAGTGATTCAGATCATATAGTCCAATCCACGTGCACCCTATAAGCTGGTATCTCAGAACCAACATGCATGAGAATGGAAGACACTACTCACATTTCTACGAAGGTTCAGCTTACGGATATATTTAGAACAATGCTATCAAAGAAACATGTCATTATTGACTTTCAAGTGGGCATGATTGACTAATATGCTCCAACTTGAGGGGAGTGTTGTCATGAATAGGCTACTTTAGCCATTGATGTATTTGCTATATTTGCTTTATTTTATTTTAGATATTTCCATTTATAAATCTTTTATTTTTTTGGAATCTTGTTGAAGACTATTATGTAATTCCAATCCATGGGGCTTCAAGGTTTCATGCTATATAAGATACCCTTCCCATGAATAAAACTCATCCCAAACTTTTCATGGTTTTTTATTTTTCTCCGTGGGTTACATGATGAAGCAAGAAGCACATCGTGGATACGAACTCTAGTAGAGAGATTAAACACAAGTCTAGTAGGGAACTTAGAATCCTAGTTATTGCTTTGCTTCCAATATATTATGACAATAAGTCGGCTACTTACATTGCTTTTATTACACATTGAAGTTTGTGGAGAGTAAAAATGCCAACTTGTTATTCATCTTGACCACAGGGTTCTCTTATATAGAGAAAAGAAACCCTACATGGAAAAATTATATAAAAAGGGCATAAGAAAAACATAATATGAAAACATGTAAGTCGTTCAACACTCACCCTTAAGATGGTGCATAGATATCTATCATGCTCAGCTTGGAACATCATCTCTGGAATGACCATCTAGCTAGAGTCTTGGTGAATATGTCTGTTGTTTGATCCCCTAAGCTGACATAAGAGGTTGAGATGAAGCCCTTCTGGATCATATCCCGCGTATAGTGGCAGCCTACCTCAATATGCTTGGTTCTCTCATGGAAGGCAGGATTGTTGGCAACAAATAGTGATGCATGGTTGTCATAGTGTGGTTCCATAGGAAGAGGTATCTCAATATCTAGGTCAGTCAGAACTGATTTCACATGCATCATCTCAATACTACTCTGTGGCATGGTTTTGTATTCGGATGTAGCACTAGATCTAGTCACTATTGTTCATTTCTTGTTTTTCCATGATACTAAAGAGTTTCCAACAAATTTGGTAAAGCCAGAAGTAGACTTTCTGTCCTTAGAGCAACCATCATAATCTGCATCTGGACAACATGTGATAGCCAGAGAGGTTCCTTTGCTAAATATTAAACCCATGCCATGAGAGGACTTCATCTACCTCAAAATCATAAACATTGTGTCCATGTGCGCGTGTCACGGTTGCTCCATAAACCGATTGACCATACAATAAAAGAAATACCCGGCATGGTGTATCGTAACATAAAGAAGTTTCCCAAATAAATCCATGTACCTCCACTTGTATACCTCTTTCTATCTCATCATTGTACAATTTTGTGTTGGGATCCATGGGAGTAGAGGTCGGTCTATAGTTTGTCATTCCTACCTCTGAAAGAGGTCTATAACATGTTTTCTTTTGGTTATCACAAGACCTTACTGGTTCCTGGAAAACTCTAAGGCCTAGAAAATAATGCAGCTCACCCAGGTCCGGGGTAAAAAATTGCTATCCCAAAACTTATTGGCCGCATCAATGCCCTGATTATCATCTCCACTAACAATAATATCATCAATACAAATTAAATGATAATAGTACCTCGTTGTGTCCTCTAAACAAAGAGTGAATTATCTATTGTTGATCATACCAAACCCTATGTTCTATCGATTCTAAGAGTTTCAGGAACTAAGCTCTTGGACTCTGCTTAAGGTCATAAATAGCCTTATGAAGCATGCATACTCTATGAGACTCCCCCTCAATAGCAAACCCAGTGGCTGCTGCATATACACCCCATGTAGGTCTCCATATAAAAAAACATTCTTAGCATCCAAGTGGGAGAGAGACCAGCCACGTGCTACTGCAACTGACAGCAGGATCCATAGTATAGAATGTTGAGCTACTGGAGAAAATTGTCCAGGTAGCCAAATCCATACGTTTGAGTAAATCCTAAACCTCGAATTATCAAAAAACACAAAATCTTGATTTTTGACATGGTCCAGTATCTAAATTGGAAAATAAGAATTCTATCTTCTGTATTCTTCGAGACCTTTCCAATGAGCTCAAAAATATTAAAAACGGACACCATATGTGAAAGTTATAATTCGAACCTTATATAAGCCAAGTGGCTAGACCACTTAGCATACTTCGCCAAGTGGGTTCGCCGCAGACCTAGCCGAAGGTCCACCATCGATGAATTTTCCGACCAGTACATAAATTGGAAAATAAGAATTCTATCTTGCAGTATTCTTCGAGATCTTTCCAATGAGCCTAAGAACATTAAAAACAAACATCATGAGTTAAAATTTACGCACGAAACTATATCATTTACGGCCTTATGAACCCCAACTCGAACCTTATATAAACCAAGTAGCTAGACCACTTAGCTCACTTCAACGAGTGGGTTCACCGGAGACCTCACCGGAGCTCCACCATCGATGACTTTTTCGACCTCCATTCAATATGATCTGAAGGCACCATTTCGAAGTGTGTGTCGAGGTCCATGTCGTGCTCTCCTGCGTTTCACGCAAAATCGGGGGGGAGGAGAAATCCGAGGAACGACCCCTGAAGCTACGAATCTCTCTCCTTCACATTGTTGTTGGTCCACACTTCCATTTCCCATCATTTTCTCGTTGATTTGTGATACAGATCATCCAATATCTCGCATGCAAAATCGATTTCCATATCGTATTATCACCTTATGTCGCGTTTTTGAGTGAACCTGTGATCTGAAAAACATGAAACCTAAGTCAGATTTATCCTTGTTCCATGCTCTATACAACATGTGATTTGTTTGAAATCGAATATAAAAAATTAGACACATAATCAGTGCACCTGCTACATTCAACCACATTTTGTGAAAGCTATGATCAGAAAAATACAAAATTTATATCACATTTATCATTGTTGCATGCTTTATCCACACATCTATTTTTTTTTCAAATATGAGAAAGATTTTGACACCAAATCGAGGCACCAACTCACCCAGTGACCCAACCCGGTGGCAATGATTGATCAAGATACTGATAAGAGATGGTTGATGTTGAAATTAAGCTAGGATAAAAAATGATTAATCATGTTAACTGTATACATGTTATACTAAATGCATGGAGGTTCAAAAAAAGAAATCAAGGATAGATACTCTACACTAGAACTTGATAGTGAAGTTCATGATCAATCTCGTACTTAATTCCAAATCTGAGTTCTTCATACTTATTGTGATCATATGAACATTGTGTAGTGCTACGGTTGGAACCTTGACCACGCGTGCTTGGTGGTTGGTCTCCATAGTGGAGGTATGCTCCTGTGTTGATTATGGTGACCACAGTGTCGTTTCCTGTGGTGCTTGGATAGTGGGAGATAATGACCGCAAGGGATGGGCTAACACCCGTGGGTCATTTAAGGACTCGTGACATGTAGTCTTGTCTTCTCTTTCAGTATTAGGATGTTAGAATTATTATATTACAATTATATTTGTAACCTTTCGGGTTCCGTAACCCTTGACCTTTCGGGTTCCGTAACCCTTGACCCTTCATGTTCCGTAACCTTTAACCCTTCGGGTTCCGTAACCCCTCAGGGGTATTCATGTATTTTTCCTCTTGTACTCTCTAGGGTTTTCTCTCTATATAAGAGACCCTAGCCCTATGGAATAGACATCACATTCTGTCTCTCTTCTCCACATGGAATCAGAGCAACGGTCTTAGACCGGGGTTCTGACCTAAAATCCCCACCGCCACCTTCAAGCCTCGTAAAAGAATGCGCGGGCCCTCTTCCCTGAATTAGGGCCCCGCGCAAGGCCCTCCAATCACCTCCAGTGCAGCAGCCCTCCCGCTAGCGCTATTCTGCGCTTTCAGGACCTCCTACGAAGGCCGTTAGCCCCACAGCAACCCTCCACGGGTACCGTAGGACTCTTTGGAGATCCAAAACTCATCACGGATCGCTTCCAAGAATCCAGATATGCTGTCCATTGGGGGTTTTCAGCCCTTCTTCAAGGGCAAACGTGAGTTTTAGGGCATTTTTAGCTCTTATATGCATCCTTAGTTGATCACAGGATCGTTTTCTATTTTAAGACCACCATGGCGCCTTCTTCTACCGAGACAAAGCCCTTGGCCACGAATGTTATGGCACAAGGCACTACTATCAAACTCAAGGGCACATAAAATTACGTGCTCTGGTCTCGATCTTTTATGGTGTTCATTGGTGGTCAGAGGAAACTCTACATTTTGACTAAAGATCCTTTAGATGAAAAGGACAAAGAGTACGACTATTGGCAGACTGACAACTATTTGGTTATCAACTGGATGACCAACAGTGTTGAGGCTCATATTGCCTCAAATCTTCTTTACAAAAATACGGCCAAGGAAATGTGGGAGGATCTCGAGCAAACATACTCCCAGAAGAAGACGAAGTCACGCCTTGCAGATATTTACAGGCGAATCTGGTCGGCATCTCAGGGTGATTCCACCCTCATCGAGTACTACAGGCATCTATCCAGTCTGTATGAGGAGCTTGCAATATTCCAGCCCTCATGTTGCACCAAACAGATACAAGAGCGTTCTGACTGGCAGGTATACCGCTTCCTTGATGGCCTGCATTCTAGGTACCATGCAGCGAAGGAGCAATTTCTTATATCAGACACACTGCCAACAATGAAGGCCATCTTTGGCCGACTTGAGGAGCTCGAGACATCCGTTGCCCGACATCCTATCTTACCTTCAACGGAGAACTTTGCACACATCGTCTCATCTGGGCGAGGAGGCAGATACGGCTTGCGAGGAGGACGCGGTCGCGATCCAACGTGGTCGTGGACGGGAATCTGGACGAGGCCGTGACTTTGGTCGTGGTCGTGGGCGAGACTCTACTACCTCATGCACTCACTGTGGTAGGTGGAACCACCCGACTGAACGATGCTGGCAGAAGTTTGGCGTACCTTCTTATCACGCCAATAATGCTTATGAGGATGCCTATGATGTGGAAGAAGCATCGCCTAGCTCCAGTGGCAAGACTGTTCATCTTAATGATGCAGATTATTCCCGCCTAATGCAGATCCTTCAGACTCCAGGGCCTACTACCACTAGTAATACTACAACTGCTGCTCTGGCCACTCCTTCAGGTACAATAGCCAACTCTGCTATCACTCCTACTCCAGCTTGGATTATTGATTCCGGCGCCTCTACTCATCTCACTGGAGAAGGTAGTTTGCTCACCTCTTCCATACCATCTACCTCTGTGAAGTCAGTTCGAGTCGCTAATGGGACTCAATCACAGATTACTACTGTCGGAACTATGGAATTCTCTTCCAAGCTCCGACTTTCGGGGGTTCACTGTGCTCCTGATTTTCCTCTTAGCTTGTTGTCAGTTCACAAGGTTTGTGTTGAGCTTCATTGTCGTGTGATATTTGATGAGTCTTGTTGTTATTTTCAGGACATTCGGACGAGGCAGATTTTTGGTGGGGGTCATGAGAAGAACGGCCTATATTACCTTGACATACCCTCAGACTCCAATTTTGTTGGTGCTGCATCTATCTCCGAAGATCCACTCCTATGGCATATGCGCCTTGGACATCCCTCTGCCAAGGCCATCTCCATGATGTTTCCTAAACTCTCTGCTCTGAAGCCCTTTCAGTGCGAGGCATGTGAGTTCGGGAAACACCATCGGATTTCGTTTCCTATTCGTACGGAGTCTCGTAGTACTGCTGCTTTTCATCTTGTTCACTGTGATGTTTGGGGACCTTGTCCGATCCGCACATTAAGTGGTCATCGCTACTTTATAGTTTTTGTTGATGATTATAGTCGATCTTCTTGGGTCTATCTAATAAACGAGCGTTCGGAGATTAATCAAATTGTCCGAAATTTCTTTCAATATGTTAAAACTTACTTTTCTAGCATTGTTAAGATCATTCGTACCGACAATGCTCTTGAGTTAACCCAACATGACTTGACCTCTTTCTTTGCATCCCAGGGAACTGTTCACCAAATATCATGTCCATATACCTCACAACAGAATGGTATAGCTGAGAGGAAACTCCGACACTTGCTAAATGTTGCCAGATCTCTTCTTAGTCAATTGAGTGTTCCTAAACAATACTGGGGAGATGCTATCCTTACTGCAGTGTATCTCATCAACCGTGTTCCTTCATCAGTTCTCAAAGGGGCAACTCCATTTTCCTTACTTTATCCTAACGAGTCGCCTTTTCCTATACCTCTGCGAATTTTTGGTTGTATTGCTTTTGTCCATAACTTTCATGCAGCTGACAAATTATCCTCTCGTGCCATCAAATGCGTCTTTCTTGGGTACTCACGTACCCAGAAAGGCTATCGCTGCTATGATCCTGTTGGACGTCGATACTATGTATCTGCTGATGTCACCTTCTTTGAGCAAACAAGTTATTTCACACAGACTGTATGTGACATTCCTCTGGACCTCCCTCCTCCACCAATCGTCTATACTCGCCAGCGTACCTCTATACCTTTTACACCAGTGTCTGTACCTTTGCCTGTCCCTTTTATGCAGGATGATATGACCACTTCAAGTGCTCCCACCACTGCTGTCCCGAATGTACCTGGGGAGCTTCCTATAGCTCTACGCAAGCAAAAAAGGAAATGTACGTATCACCCCATGTCACATTTTACTTCTACAGATGGTTTATCTAGTTGTGACAAGAGATCTGCAGATGCTTTTAATGCTATTACCATTCCAAAAGATCATTTCAGTGCAATGCAAGATCAAGGTTGGCGACAGGCCATGGATGAGGAGATGGATGCACTTACCTCCCGGGGTACGTGGGATCTTGTGCCGTGTCCCCCGGGAGTTCGCCCTGTGGCTTGTCGATGGGTCTTCACGACCAAACAGTCGCCTGATGGTTCTATTGACAGGTTGAAAGCCAGACTTGTTGCCAAAGGTTTCACACAAACCTTTGGAGTTGATTATTTTGAGACCTTCTCGCCTGTTGCCAGAA
Source organism: Ottelia alismoides (assembly GCA_037367405.1). Lineage (NCBI taxonomy): Eukaryota > Viridiplantae > Streptophyta > Magnoliopsida > Alismatales > Hydrocharitaceae > Ottelia > Ottelia alismoides. The sequence continues at coordinate 101,098 of JAZKJV010011855.1, forward strand.
TGGGGTCGATACGTACCATTCTCTCTGTTGCTGCCAACAAGGCTTGGCCCATTTATCAACTTGATGTGAAGAACGCCTTTCTTTATGGTGATCTTGAGGAGGAGGTCTACATGATGCAACCGCAGGGGTATGTAGTCGAGGGGGAGCATGTATGTCGACTACGCAAGGCCATTTATGGCCTGAAGCAGAGCCCAAGGGCATGGTTTGACAGGCTCACTATGGAGATCAACATACTTGGTTTTCAGAGGACAACATCTGACTACTCTGTCTTTGTTAGACGACGGTCTACTGGCACGATCATCCTTGTTGTCTATGTTGATGATATGGTTATCACAGGAGATGATGTAGATGGTATTCAGGAGACCAAGGCCTTCCTCCAGAAGGTCTTTGTCACGAAAGATCTCGGCCAACTTCGTTATTTTCTTGGCATCGAAGTAATACGCACTACAGAGGGGCTCCATCTTTCACAGAGAAAGTATTGCCTCGATATTCTGACTGAGGCAGGACTTCTTGGATGCAAGCCATCTGGCATCCCTGCAGAAGTGAGAAAATATTCAGCATCTACCGATCCAGCATTTGAGGATGCAACACGATACAGAAGCGTAGTGGGAAAATTACTCTATCTCACTGTTACTAGGCCGGACATATCATATGCTGTGAGCAGAGCCAGTCAATATATGGAGAAGCCTCTTTACAGTCACTGGCAGGATGTTCTTTTGATCCTTCGATATTTGAAGGAATCTCCCGGACGTGGACTTTTCTATGGGGTGAATGGACACACTAATATCTCCGCCTATATATATTCTGACTATGCTAGCTCTCCTGAGGACCGCCGATCCACTACAGGATACGACATGTTTGTTGGGGATAATCTTGTCACTTGGCGAAGCAAGAAGCAGACAGTGGTATCCAGATCTAGTGCGGAAGCAGAATACAGGGCAATGGCTCAGGCCACATGTGAGATCACATGGCTTGTTTCTTTCCTAACAGAACTTGGCATGTCAGTCGCCACTCCTGTACCCTTATACTGCGACAACAAGTCTGCCACATACATCGCCACCAATCCAGTTTTCCATGAGCGGACAAAACACATTGAAGTTGATTGCCATTTTATTCGTGATGCGGTACGAGAAGGACGAATCAGCACTCCACACATCTCCACTGAACTTCAACTTGCAGACATCCTCACAAAGGCTCTTCCAAGGAAGCGTCTAATGTACTTAGTATCCAAGTTGGGCATGATCGACAGATATGCTCCAACTTGAGGGGGAGTGTTAGAATTATTATATTACAATTATATTTGTAACCTTTCGGGTTCCGTAACCCTTGACCTTTCGGGTTCCGTAACCCTTGACCCTTCATGTTCCGTAACCTTTAACCCTTCGGGTTCCGTAACCCCTCAGGGGTATTCATGTATTTTTCCTCTTGTACTCTCTAGGGTTTTCTCTCTATATAAGAGACCCTAGCCCTATGGAATAGACATCACATTCTGTCTCTCTTCTCCACATAGGATTAACATGAGTAGCTAATGAGAGTCGCACATTCGAGTTAGTTACTTGTATTGGTTATATGAGGGGAGTCCAAGATGTCATTAGAGAACGAGGTGTTCTTATCGGTGTACCTCGTATTTGAAGAAATACAAAAGGTACTCGTAGGTTTCCAACTACAGTGAGCATGGTGAATCAAATCCTAATTGTTACTTGAGTTGTGCCTACCGTCGAGGACTTATACCGACATGTAGTTCTGGTTTCTCAGGTGAGTTACCTCAATTGTTGTATCCTACTTGTGGTGTTTACATGGTAATGGATTCTGTTGAATCAAAAGTGTATATGATCAATAAACTAGTGGAATGAATGGACTTGAATTGATTGGTAGAGCATAGAGTTAGTAACTTAGTTAGGTGCCTTACTTCATTGCATGCCTATAAAAACACCACAACCCTAAGATACAGTGTATCTTGGACTCACAGTGTGATGCTCTCGTGGTCAAGACCACAAACTAATTCCTTACTAAAAGAAATAATGGACAATAGTAATGATGGTAGTTAAAACCTAATTGAAATAATAACCTAAGCCTTAGGGCTTACTCGTAGTGTTTGCTAGTGAGAGTGTTCGCACTCACAAGTTACTTACTTTACTTTGTCCTTTCAGTTTCAGCTATAGTTTCTATAGTTAGTTGAATCTTTACAACTACGATTGCTACTTTACCTTTTACCTGAACAAATTAGTACTGGGCAACTTTGCTCATAACATACACCTCTTCTGTGTGGTCCAATTGTTTCGCATGACGTACCATCGTAGCAGTGAGCGGCACTGTTGTGGAGGAGCTGTCAGGTGTAGCTGTGTCGTTCAGGTGCGTTCTAGTAGTTTTTGCAGTGACCACTTTACTTAAGCTTTAGTACTGTTTGAGAGACTACATGTATATATACTCTGATGCACTACATGCTATGCACATTTTGTGGACATGGTATATTTTTGGTACATCTTTTATTAATGAAGATGAAATGGAAAATCATGCTAGTTCACCATTACTTGTTTACTTGTTCTCTTGTAATTGTTATAAATGTGGATTGCGTGTTCCGGTGTGAATGTGACGTTTATGGGATGGTTGTTGAGTATCATGGATCTGTGGGGTGTGACACCTCTTGCTGCAAGACGTATCTTGTATCGGTCTACAGTACCATCAGTCATGTGCTTCACTATGAATACCCACTTGTAGTTGATAACAAATGCACATTCTGAAGCAAAAATTAAGGTATGCGTACATATAGACTATAAAGCAACCATTTCCTCTTCCATAGCAACACACCAGTTGCTTCCCTTCATGGCATCCCGTTACATATGTCGAATATCGATAGTTGTTAATCCCACTACAAATCTCTTGTGACTTCCGATAAGCATCGTAATGAGACATATCCTGCAAGAGGATATTTAGCACATCGGCATTTCTCCTTTCATAGAGCAATGGGTTGAACCAAATTACTATACTGAACAGTATACTCCGGAGGTGTCCCCTGCTCTGCATGTTTGTGTCATGCTGACCATTCAAACCACCAGTGCCATTAGTAGAAACAAAATGTTTAGTATTTACCTGGGGCATGCTGGATGATGGGAAAGAAGCAAGGGGGGTTGTCTGAGACCTGCGAGTATATGTACGCTCAAAAAATTGCAGTGCAGATGTAGGTGGGACAGGTGTAAAGGGAGGTGGAAGAAGAACCTCCTCCCCAGACTCAGATGAGACCATCCTATCACCTATAGGGGTGAAGTACATAATAGACTCGACAAAAGTGACATCGGCACTAACGTAGTACTTCCTCTGGATAGGATCAAAACAATGATATCCTTTTAGGTACGAGAATAAACCACAGATACACATTTGACAGCTCTAGGAGAGAGATTGTCATGTCCAGGACTCGCGAGATGAATGAATGCCACACAACCAAAAATGTGTGGTATAAGAGAGAAAAGATCCTTTTCAGGAAACACTATCGAAAAGGAACCTTCTCTCCCCAAAAAAGGATGGCACATGATTGACTATGTAACATGCTGTTAAGACCCCATCACCCCAGAAGGAATGTGGAGCTCGACTCTAAATAAGGAAAATCGTTGGCATGTCAAGGAGACAACGGTGTTTGCGTTCAACGACATCGTTCTGTTGGGATGTATATGGGCACGAGGTCTGATGGATAATACCATGGGATCAGAAAAAATAAGACAATCGAATCGTACAGAACTTGATGCAGCGTGAGGCATTGTCTGAACACACATACTTTATAGAAGCAGAAAAAAATATTCTTTACTTCATTAACAAAATTTTGAATGAAACTACCAGCAGCATCAAACTTATTTTTTAACAAGAAAACCCAAGACAATCTAGAATAGTCATCCACAGCCACAAGATAGAACATGTGTCCCTGATGATCAAGGACATGACTTGGACACCAAAAATCAAAAAGAACAAGCTCAAACAGACTCTGACTACTACGACCCTGACAACTTGGAAAGCTAAAGCAATGATGCTTTCAGAGCTGACACGCTTCACACTCGAATGTAGAATTGAGAGAGATATGAGGAATGTGTCTATCGATCTTCTGCAATAAGAGATGACCAAAGCACATGTGCCACATGTAAGGAGAAATAGATCCAGTAAGAGTTGATGAAGCTCCAGCATAAGGGAATTGGATCATCCTGTAAAGCCCTAACTGCTCACAGCAACATCCAATCGCCCTGTCCGTGAGTATATCTCGAAACACAAGAGAGCTTGGGTCAAATATGGCACGATAATGTAAATCCTTAATAATCTGATAGATAATAAATTCAATGAAAATTGAGGTGGATGAAGAACATTATGTAAGTGCATGGAAGGAGTCAAGTGGACCTCCCCCTAACCAATAATGGGAGAATGTGTCCGATGAATCCATGATTTAACATCACATCTTTCAGTAATTATCATCCTAGCTTAGACAAAACAATAAAATTCATCTTTAATTGTCCTTAATTAACAACTGGCCATCGGTTAATAACTACCCCTAAATGTTGTATAAACAAACACTCATTTACTTTCTTTATTTCCTTCTTATTAAAATTTCCAAAAATAGATAATTATTGTATATTTATTTTGGCACTAAAAAGAAATAAAAAAATACAAAAATGCAAAAGAATTAAAAAGAGGTGTTTTTATTCATTAAAAATGCATGCCAAAATTCCACTATATATTTGATTTCTTGTGGGCTTGTGTTCAACATGAAACATGTATATCTCATCGAGATCTAAAACTTTCATGTTTTTGACTTCCTTCTGATTCGGCTTTCTTTTATTTCTTTCCGATTTTCTCTTTATTTTCTCTTTCTGAATAATTCCATTGGGCCACGTGGCACCCCTCGGGCTGCCCACGTGGCTCGCTCTCCTGCCGCCACCCGCCTACTCGCCAGCCATCAAATCACCTCTTACAGATTTGATCCAGGTCGTCCCTCCGCACCTCGTTCTCCACCCTTCAATCAGATCTCTTGATCTGATCCGAAGCGTCGCTTCGCGCCTCCATCCGGGGCTTTGGATTGCAAGATCCAACGGCTCCAGACCCTTATTCCTCCTCTGTACCCCTGCTCTCCCCACGTAACACCTCGTCGCATGCCTCTGTTCTTTCCATATTCTCCACCACCTCAACCCTCACCTCACTCCCACGTAGCCCTAACTCCCCTCATACTTTCCCGGCCTTCAATGCCCCACGAACTAAAACATAGGGACGACACACGGCCGTTACAAACCTCGTCGCCCACCCTCTTGTAACCGAAGGTCCACCTCCATAAAAACCTCCTCCGCCGCATGTATCCCTTGTTCACCTTTACACGGGCGATGACCTAGCTCTCCTCCCTCCTCCTGTGACAGAGGAGGGGATCGATGAACAACGATGACCAATAGCCCTGGTGTAGACATGTGGTCTCCTCCAACAATGTCACGGCACCCCAGTCACCATTGAGCCCCCTGGTGTAGCTGCCCAAGTAAATCGATGAACCGAGCCCCCATCGGCTCAGCCCAAGCAACCTCCGACCATCTCCGTGTCTTCTTCAACCTCAGGTAAGATCCTCCATCTTGTTTTCTCTTCTGTTTCTTCCTTCTTATCCACCTCACTCAGATCACTTCACCATCCATAGACTGCCCTCCGAGCTCCACCACGCTCACCTGACCTTCATGAGCCCTCCATATCATCCTTTCCCCTTCTCTACAACTTATCCACCGCCTTCCCCTTCTTCTCAAACCTACCAGAGAAGAAGACAAGGGTCCTCCTCCACCCGATCTGGACCCACATTCAACTCACAAGCCCTCACAAACACACCGCTTCGACTATTCTAACTATTTGCATGTTAGTGTCCCTATATTGCCCGGAATTCTCGACCGGGCTTTGTCCTAGAGCAACTACTCCGACGAAGCTCCATTGCCTCACCGCTTCGAGCCGCCCTCCGACCATCCAAGCCACCGCGATCTTCGCCAACGCTCTACGGAGGTATTTGCACCCTCCAGGCAGCTGCACAATGATGGAATAGGTCTGGCTTCGTTGAAGAGCAGCCAAGTTCGGTGCACAGTGACGATGCGAGGGAGGAACTGGATGTACTAGTACCGTCTGATTTCTTTCTTCGGATGACCCAAATTAATCCTGTTGACGCATATAGAATAACTGTACCTCTTCGTTATTTTATTTTTTCTGTTGTTCTCTTTATGTAATTTACCCATAGGCTTCTCTCCTATATAAGAGAGCCTAGGGCTTATGGAATAGATCATCTCATTCACTTTTCCCAACATGGTATCAGAGCGACGGTCCTAGACCGGAGTTCTCGAAACCCTAGCCCTAACCCACCCCACCCGCCGGCCCTATCTCTCTCCTTCTCTCTCTCTCGATCGGCGCGCCTCCAACGCCGCCGCTTCTCCTTCTTCGCGCGCCGGTGCTCGCACACGATCCTCCTGCGCATCTTCTTGCGCACGAGTGCGCGCACCTGCACCTACGCCACGCGCGCATCATCTCCAGCGCGCAATCCTCCAGAGCGCGATCCTCCAGCGCGCCTGCGCACCATCTCCAGTGTGCCTGCGCGTGAAGGGCACCATCTCCAGTGCGCCTGCGCACCATCTCCAGTGCGCCTGCGCAATCCTCCAGTGCGCCTGCGCGCCATCTCCAGTGCGCGATTGCGCACCTGCGCGTGAAGGGCTCCAGCGCATAGCACCAGCGCGTGAAGGCTACCAGCGCGCGTGAAGGGTATCAGACCGCTGTGCGCATACCGCGTGCATCTTCGTTATTCCTGCGCGTGTGCAGACCGTAGCACGCGCGCATTCATGGGGATAGTTGCTTCAGGTCTACACATGCAACTAATCCCGTCTATGTCATTGTAGACAAAAGTTATCGTCTGTCATTCGCTCCAGTCTTCCGTCTCCAGTATGTCAGAAAGCAAGGCAGATATCCCGTCTATTGGCGCATTTCGTGGTCCAGCGCCCATTGTCAAGATGGATGGTACGAACTATGAACTGTGGGCAATGCAGTTCATGAGTATGATGAAGTCTACAGGTAAGAAGCACATTCTTACCGAACCTGAGCCTGCGGAGAAGACTGGAGTCCATGCCTCATGGGAGGCCGATGATGCATATACCAAGGTGTGGCTATCTGGCACATTGGCTATTGAAATTGCCAATGACATTCTACATCAACCCACAGCCAAAGACATGTGGGATATCCTGGCAGCGACATATTCTCAAGCGAAGAATGAAACGAAGATCCTGCAACTACAACATGATATATTCACAATAAAGCAGAATGGTCGTCCTTTACATTCTCTCTACACATCACTGAGAGGGATGTTCGAGAAGCTCTACAGCTTCATGCCTCTCACCGCCACGCCAGAACAGCAAAAGACATACAGGAATGCGACGATGGTGGGTGTGTTTCTCGCTGCACTTGATCCAGAGTATGAGGCAGCACGGTCTGATTTTGGCAGACTCGACTATTCCTCCCATGGAGGAAGCTTTTCACAGATTGAGTAGGATCACAGTGCCTTCAGCAGCTGCGAGTCAGAATTCCTCAGCTATAGCGGCAAACAGAGGTCGCGGTTTTCATCAACAGGGTCGTGGACGTGGACCTCGTGGAAGGGGTGGCCGCACTAGGCCAACATGCACATATTGTCACCGAGTCGGACATAATGAAGACACATGCTATTCGAAGCATGGATTCCCTGCATCTGCACGAGCCGCTGAGCAGATAGAGCCCCCATCTGCTGCTACCTTGGATCAACGATTTGATGATCTAGTTGCCCGCCTCAGGGGCATTATCCCACCATCTGGTCCAGCACCGACTACAGAGAGTCATACTGATGCTGCTGCTTCTGCCTCTGCATCTACTAGTACTTCAGGTAGTACACTTGCACTCCACAGTAGTAGATCTGATACACTGCCATGGATCATGGACTCGGGCGCTACACATCATCTATGTGGCGACCAGAGTCTACTTACAGGATACACTCAGATCCCTCCAGGACGGACAGTAGTGATTGCTAATGGCACGCATTCCCCTATCACTGGTCAGGGGGAGATTAGATTGACATCTTCTATGCAGCTTAAGAATGTCCTACATGCACCGCATTTTTCTATGAATCTGTTGTCAATTAGTCAGATTACGAAGGATCTCCATTGTCGAGCTATTTTTGATCCATCTTCTTTGATTTTTCAGGACATCCGTACGGGCAACGTGATTGGTCATGGCTATGAGCAAGGAGGCCTTTACCGTCTCAACCAGACCCCATTTGCTGGAACCACATCCTCTCCTGCTGGACAAGTATCTCCTCTCCTGTGGCATCTGTGTTTTGGTCATTTACCGCTTCAGAAGTTGTGTCGAGTTCTACCATATAGACTCTCTCACACACCTATCCAGTGTGAGGCATGTCAGTTGGGAAAGCATCACAGGTCGTCCTTTCCCAGTCGTCCAGGTCGGAGTAGTAACTCCAAATTTGAGTTGTTTCATATAGATGTCTGGGGTCCGAGTCGTGTTCCCGATCATCAGGGACACAGGTTTTATATTGTATTTGTGGATGATTTCTCGAGAGCGTCATGGGTGTTTCTTATGAAAAATAAATCTGAAGCAGGAAATATTATTATCCATTTTCTAAATGAAATTCAGAATGTTTTCTCCACATCTGTCAAAATTGTGAGAAGTGATAATGCTTTAGAGTTATGCACCCACACTTTGGCCAATTACTACTCCTCAAAAGGGATTATTCACCAAACCTCTTGTGCTCATACATCTCAACAGAATGGGATTGCAGAAAGAAAACACCGTCACCTTCTTGATGTCACAAGGTCTCTTCTTATACAGAGTCATGCTCCCTACTCCTACTGGGGTGATGCAGTTCTTACTGCATGTTACCTAATCAACCGTATGCCCTCGTCTGTCTTGAATGAACAGATTCCTTTTTCACTCATTTATCCAGACAAGGACTTGTTCGCTCTTACTCCTCGTGTATTTGGGTCAGTCGCATTCGTCCATCAGTTGTCGCCTGGTACTGACAAGCTCTCTCCTAGGGCTGTCAAGTGTGTCTTTGTGGGGTACTCCAGAACTCAAAAGGGGTACAAGTGTTTTGATCCAGTGCGTCGGCGGTATATGATCAGTGCAGATGTTACATTTTTTGAATCTGTTATGTATTTTTCAGCATTTGGAGACATGCAGCTACCACCTATACCTCATGATGCCATATTAATGGCACCACCACCATCGCCTCAAACAACACCACCACCACCACCACCGCCGCCGCCGCCACCGCCACCACCAGCGCCACCGCTAGTATCTCCACTACCATTCCATTACACCCGCAGGCCGCCTCCAGCTCATGGTCCTGACCCATCAACTAGCTCGCCTATGGTATGTAATGAAAATATTAATGTTGATGGATCTGACGATATTTCACAGCAGGATGTATTGCAGGAGAATACAGATGATTTGGATGTTCCAATTGCTCTACGCAAGCCGAAGAGAAGTTGTGCCAAATATCCATTATCAGCAGCCGTGTCTTTTGAGAGGCTATCTGGAGACTTCAGGACGTTTGCATTGTCACTTTCAGCTACAGACATTCTACGAAATCATCATGATGCTTTGCAGGATGCTAGATGGCGGCTAGCAATGGAAGAAGAAATGGCGGCACTTCAATCCAGAGGAACCTGGAGCTTGGTTCCAAAACCTCCAGATGTCAGCCCGGTGAGTTGCAAATGGGTGTTTACAGTGAAGCACAATGCAGATGGTTCCATTGACAGGTACAAGGCACGCCTTGTTGCACGTGGCTTCACACAGACATACGGGGTAGATTACCTTGACACATTCTCCCCTGTGGCGCGTCATTCCACACTACGGATCCTGTTATCAGTTGCAGTTGCTAGAGATTGGCCGCTTTATCAACTGGACGTGAAGAATGCATTTCTGTATGGCGACTTGCAGGAGGAAGTCTATATGCAACAGCCACCTGGTTTTGCTGTTGAGGGGGAGTGTTCCAAGGTATGCAGATTACATAAGGCCATCTATGGCCTAAAGCAGAGCCCCAGAGCATGGTTTTAGAAGCTTTCAGATCTTTTTGAGAAACAAGGATATAAACGCTCCAATGCTGATCATTCCTTGTTTGTACAGAAGACGGCTAGAGGTATCATTGTAATCATGGTTTATGTTGATGATATCTTGACTACAGGTGATGATGAGCAGGGCATTAAGCAGGCAAAGGAAAGGCTGGGGACCGAGTTTGTCACCAAGGACTTGGGAGTCCTTAGATATTTTCTGGGGCTGGAGTTTGCTAGAAATCCATATGGATTAGTAATGTCACAGAGGAAGTATGCTACAGATCTATTGAGTGAGACAGGTATGCTAGGGTGTCGACCTGCTACGACACCAATGGATCCTAGCATGAAGCTTTATGATGATGACACAGAAGAGGTGGACAAGAGAAGGTACAGAGAACTGGTAGGCAAACTACTGTATGTCACGATCACTAGACCTGATATATCATTTGCAGTGAGTCGTGTGAGCCAGTTCATGGAGCAACCACGTCAGGCCCATATGGATGCAATACACATGATTCTGAGATATTTAAAATCATCTCCTGGTGCAGGCTTGCTATTTAAGAAAGGAAAGGAGATCTCTATCACGGCATGTGCGGATGCAGACTATGCAGGATGCCCCAAGGACAGGAAGTCCACATCAGGATTTGCAGTCTATGTTGGAGATGCTCTAGTTTCGTGGAGGAGCAAGAAACAGACAGTGGTAGCTAGATCCAGTGCTGAATCCGAATACAGTGCTATGGCCCAGGCTAGCACAGAAATGATGTGGGTGAAATCTTTACTTGCAGATCTATGTCTTGATATACCTCTTCCTATGATGTTGGAATGTGACAATCAGGCCGCCTTGTTTATTGCAAATAACCCAGCCTTTCATGAGAGGACCAAGCACATTGAGGTTGACTGTCACTACATACGTGACATGGTTCAGAAGGGGTTCATTGTTATATCTCACGTCACATCAGAGAATCAGACTGCTGATATTTTCACCAAGGCATTACTTCGAGGCCCATTCCAGAAATGTGCGTCCAAGCTGAGCATGATTGATATCTATGCTCCATCTTGAGGGGGAGTGTTGACGCATATAGAATAACTGTACCTCTTCGTTATTTTATTTTTTCTGTTGTTCTCTTTATATAATTTACCCATAGGCTTCTCTCCTATATAAGAGAGCCTAGGGCTTATGGAATAGATCATCTCATTCACTTTTCCCAACAAATCCCACGCCTCGTCTCAGCACATATACGCTTAGTGGAGCCAAGCCTAGGCCAAATCTACTCGAGTCACCCATGTGGCCCGAGCTTACCTGCACCGAGCCTAACCCTCGCTCGAACCTCATACCGCATGCTGAGCGCGTGCGGACAAGGGTAAATTGTAGTTCACCCCCTCCAGCTTCTCAAATTACAAGAAGGTCCTCCCCATGTGTATGTGCCTCACCAGTTGTGACTGGGGAAATTGCATTAGGGCCTAACCGATTTTTCCTATTTAAAAAAATGTCCCTACCAGGACCTCTTTGTTAACTTTTTCTATTTATTTCCCATGTTATTATAACATTTATGCCCCTGAATCATTTATTACAACAAGTCAAAGTTGGTCGCATCCATCTGGGAGCCATGCCTTTAAAGCCGCGAGGACTCGGCCTTTTCTCTGACATATCTGCAAATTGTGAGCCAGGAAGGACGTACCACAACCGCTTCCAACAACCAGGACTTCTCTAGGCAAACTTGGGTGATTTATATGACCAAAAATCACCTTAAAACTCTAAATTCAGACCTTGAGAATGATTAGAATCATGGTCACGTCACCCTAGAAGGGTGTTGCAGTGCTATCGGGACCCTAGGGGTCTTGTTATGCCTCTGGGATGCCGGAGGGGGGGTTCGAGGCCACATGCGGCGACGATGGTTGTTGCTGCTGCTAGCAGCGGCTACTGCTACTGGCAGCGGTGTCTATCAATGTGGCTCTTGGTGACTGTGGTTGCGCTAGTAACGAGGCTCGGTAGCATTGGGCAGGATCTAGGGTTCATGCTCCAGTCTAAGATCGTCACTATGATAGCATGTCAAGAGAAGAAAAATGTTGACTTGTTATCCATCTTGGCCATAGGGTTCTCTTATATATAGAAAAGAAACCCTATAGGGCAAAAGGAAAAATTACATAAGGACATAAGAAAAACATAATATGAAAACATATAAGTCTCTCAACAAAGTTTCTTTAATGGAAAAGTGTGAAATCATGAGGTGGGACTCACCGCAAAAATTCATTAATGAAAAAAAACTGTGAACATATAGTCAAAGAGAGGACCATGCCAACATAAGGCCTCTGTAGTAACCGAGTACATTTTCAGCATAAAAGCGTTGCCAACAAAAGATATTTCCATTCCTAGCGCACCAGACAGCCCAAAGTATGATGAAAGATGGGGAAGCGTTCTCATGTGAATTGTCGCAAGTTGCGCTGATTGAGCTCCAAAAGGAAGTATTGTCATTAGTCTTGAGCCAGGAAATACCCGCACCCTCGTAATTATGTGCCGAGAGAGATGCTCTAAGTTTTCTGTCTCTTCATTGCATCTTCAACACATCATGTCCCATGTATGAAGCAAGTTACATCTTCGTAAGCAGACGATCGTGCTTTGTAAGACTAAGGATGAATTTGATCTTATGTTGAGTCTTGCAGTTCCAAATAATTAGGAAGTCCCACAGTTGAACATGATATGCAAAATTTTGACTCCTCACGAGGAAGTGTTATGCTCGTTTCACTGAATACTTCTCATTACTCCAACTAAAGTGGTCTCTACCACTCGTGGGACCATCGAAGTCATTCATTGTCATTTTATACATAATGTTGTAAAGGAATGGAAAATTACTACTATGTATATCTCTACAAAGCTCCAATTAGCTGACATCTTCGCCAAGGTACTTCTCCAGAAGCAATATTTTTTTCTTCCTTCCAATTTGGCACGATTGATATCTATATTGCAACTTGAGGGGTTATAGAGTTTGCATATGGAATATTTATTTTATTTTATTTAACTATATCTCATGTAGTTTTCCCTTGTGACCATATACATCTCATCTCCTATAAAACAGTGCTTAGGATTCATTGTTCAATGAGACATTATGGTTTCTGTCATATGCTCAATTATAAGAATTTTCCTTATCATAATGTCCTTAGCAAAAAAAACCCTTATACACCCCCATTCAAAATGATCTGCTGCCATGAGAGAAACAATCTCCTTTTTCCCTGTATGGCAGATTCCAGTGCTTAAAGTAAGCCATATCGCTCATCTACTCGGAAATACAAAAAGGGCATTTCCTCCCCCATAAAATTGTGATTCTCGCTATACTTGATCTATTATCTTTATATTAAGAACCGTATGCCCTCATTCCAATCTAGGAGTAACCACTTGCCAACGTTCATGTAAAATATGGGCTCGTTTGGAAAGTGGGTTGAAGTGGGTTGGGGTAGCCTTCTGTGAATAGTAGCTGTTTGGATGGTTATGAGGGTTGGTAGAGGGTTGGAATAAGGAATGTGATGTGATGTTACATTGATTTGTGACGGAAATCCAACCCAGGCATAACCAAGGAAAAAGGGGGATAAACCGGATTACCCCAGGGGTAACCCACTTTCCAAACGAGCCCATATGAATCATTTACCATGCCAGAATACTAATAACCAATATTCTTTTTAAATGAAATCATAAATATCTGAAAATAGCATTAGAACTTTTTCATTTTTTTGAAATACGGCCACTCAAGTAGCCTTCAAATAAAAATATCCTGTGAAATATCAATACAAAAATATCATGAATACATCGTTCCCGTGATAAGGGTGGCATGTTGATGAGATTCACTATGAAAACAAGCTTTTATTATCCAGATCACACAAAATTTGCATTAGATATGGAAGTAAAAAAAGTATAAACCTCGATAGAAATAACTTGTTAGAAAAATAAACACATGAATTTCCTAAAAAAGAAATGAAAAACTTTGTGACATATTGTGCTTCCAGCTTCAAATTTTGAGAATCAATCAAAGAAATAACAAAAAGAATATATAGATTTCTACTTACTTAGGCCCATGAATAAGAAGGGCAAGATCCTTCGTCATATTTCCTGACTCGACCGTTTCTATGCAGGCAGATTCTACATTGTGCACAAACTCCAGTAACCTTTCATTCCCATCAAGCTTTGCTCTGAACAAAAATGCTTACAAAATAAGGGTTACCAAAAAGCTCATGTGTAAGTATGAGGAACAATGTCCTAAATGTATTATGATCGATTCCAGTCAGACAGATTCATTTAGATTGGTGAACTCAAACCTGTGTTCAAGGCCTCGGGTCCATGCAAATATAGAAGCAATACTGTTGGTGCTGGTTTCTTGTCCCTTTTGGTGTAAACGGAAGTGTCGAGTCACAGTTCCGTGAGCAGCTTCAGCTTCTAAGGTTTTCCCATCAGAAGACAACTGAAAAAATGATATACCACTTGAAGTACAAAATATAAAGGTAACTTAATGTGAATGAAAGAAAGAATGTGTGCATGTCGTGTTTGTGTGAGAATGTGTGCATGTCGTGTTTGTGTGCATAGGCATGCTTATGTATGCATGACGAGAAAAGACATGCAGATTACCAAAACTGAGGTCATCAAACCCAAGGAACCAAATCCTGAAAATGCATATCTACATTAATAATCAGTGACATAAGAAGAAAATAGACATAATAGAAATCATCAAATCAAATCAAAATCATAATAATATTAATAATGGATTTTTACATGTGTCCTGGTTTTCAGAGTTACACTTATATCCCTATCGTTTTTGCAATAACATGTGTGCCCTTACTGCATTCCCTTAGTTTAGCCATCTATGAGTTAAACCAGACCATGGTTTGTTCGTACCGTACCGTGGCTTGTGCTATGGTAGCTTAACAGAAGACCACGACAGGCCATATTTGGAGCATGAAATTCGAGGGCCTCACATATCCAAACAATAAATACAACGAGGGCTCTTTAAGCTAAGAATGTCAGCTTCACATCAAGCCTAGAATCAAACCCAAAGGCAATTAAAACTAAGGAATATTGAGGTTGTAATTTGACCTGGAAGGTCAAGGGGCTGGCATAGGTGTCGGTTCACAAAAAAAACATAAACATCCCTACCAAAATTGCAGGCAAAAAGGCCTTGAAACCAAAATTCTATTGAGGACTTTTGTAGCTCGCATGCTAACCTTCGAAAGAGACTACTGTAAGTCAAGATCCAATGTGAAATGAGGGCATAATAGGTGCAAGGAGCTTGGGGGTCGCAACGGAACAGATTTGGAAAATAAAAAAAACAGCCACAAGATTGCATTTGAGCTCAATTTTCAAGACCAAACCACATAGAATTTCAAAACATTCCCCATGAAGTTTGTAGTCGGATCGACAATTTATCACATGAATCTCAAATCACTCGAATCCATCAAGAAGCACAATGGGAATTCAAGTTTGAAAGAGTCCAGTCATGTGTTATACTTATAGGTGCAGATTTCAGCAGCAGATCACAACGTCCAGGTCACCGAAAACAGTCGTATTCAGGTATGCCGCCGTCTTCTTCTTCCTCAGATAGAACGAGAGAGATGGGGATTTACGGTTTAGACCGGGAAAGGGCTCCCTAATGCAAGAGATCCTTGTCGATATTTATAAGACGTGTATGCCCCTCGCACAATCCGTCCTCGTCCCTACATGCCCAAGAGACCTGGTCCATGAAACCACCGACACACGCAACTGCCGGCAGTGATTGTGAGTGCGAGATCACCTCAGCTGATTCGTTCAAACAACTTTTGGGCTTAGAAATCATGATCAGTATGAAGATTTTTGATGAAATTCTTTTAAAGATTTTAAAGATACTTCAAAGATCTTTAATGCAAGCTCCTTGTCGTGGAAGAACTTGCGAAGGGCATTAAGGAAACCCAACGCAAAAGTGTGGCAGACGAAGGGGGTGAGGTCCTAGCCGTTGGAGACGTCAACAGAGATAGATTGCAGGTCCAACATCAAAGCGTCATCTAGGTCTCCGGTGAACATGGCGGTAGGTCGAGCCTTATGGCAGAGGAGGTCATCATTTTCCATAGATTTATTCTCCGAGTATGGATGATCGGTATCATGAACTAATTCATGCATTATCTCTAAGTCATATGCATTATCTTGTAGGACAATTAAAGGATCTGATTCCACTATTTCATGCTCCTCTTCACGATTTTCAAGGAATGTTGCATAACGACTTTCAATTAGTTATGGAAGAACCTCTATCCTTTAGAATGTTCTCATTGTATCCAATAAATTTACACTTTAATGTCTTAGTGTCTACTTTATCCCTAAGTTGACTCGATACCAAGATAGGTGCAATACATCCCCATTTCCGCTAATGAACCAACTTGAATTTCTACCGTCTGCAATCTGTACTGAGCAGCCATGAGGAATGTCCCTGTAGGACTCAAGTCTCTCTCGATCACGGCAGAGATGATGTGTGGCACCAGAATCCATAATCCAATCAGAGATATCCTGAGAAGATGTAAATGCAGTAGCACTACTTGAGGTACTAGCAGCAGCAGAGGAACTGGCAGATGTTGTAGCAGCAACATCTGAAGGTCCACCAGAAGAATCACCAGATGATTGTGGCATAATATCACGTAGACGTGCCACAAATTCCTCGAAACGATTGTTGGCAGTAGATGCCAATTGGGGCTGAGAATGCTCTGCTACACGTGTCGATGCTGGGAATCCATGCTTAGAGTAGCATGTCTCCTCCGAGTGGCCTGTGCGGTGACAATATGAGCACGGTCGAAAGCGACCACCCTTACCCTGGGGTCCACGTCCACGACCACGACCAGAAGAGTGACCACCTCTCCCACGCGACATTGCCATCGCCGATGGGGGTGGAGTAGATGAGCTGGAAGAAACTGATATGCGACTGAGTCTCCTGTAGACATCCTCAATAGGAGGAATAACTGCATCAGTCAAAATCTGAGAGCGGGCGGCCTCATACTCAGGATCTAGGGCCGCAAGTAGAACACCCACCATGGTGGCATTCCTAAATGTCTTCTGTTGTTCAGGAGTCGCTGTGAGGGGAATGGTGATGTACAACTTCTCAAACATCCCCCTCAGGGATGTGTACAAGGAGTGAAGAGGTCTTCCATTCTGCTTCATCGTGAATATATCATGCTGAAGTTGTAACATCTTGGTCTCATTTCGCACCTGGGAATATATAGCAGCCAGAATATCCCACATCGCCTTGGCAGTGGGTTGATGGAGGACATCATTGGCAATCTCCATCGACAGTGTTCCTGACAACCAGACCTTAGCATACGAATCATCAGCCTCCCACGAGACATATATCCATGTCTTCTCTGCTGGCTCATCCTCGGTAAGAATGTGTTTCTTACCGTTCGACTTCATGAGGCTCATGAACTGCATCGCCCAGAGCTCATAGTCCGACCCGTCCATCTTTACTATTGGCGTGGGACCTTTAAACGCGCCTATGGAGGGCATATCAACCATTGATTCTGATATATTGCCGCCGGAGAAGAACTAGGGTATGTAGACGAAGTGATAGATGTCTACACAAACTTCATGGGATTCGAATGCGTATATAGACTTTACGCACCCAAATCCATATATCTGGAGGAAGAGACAGCTACGATCAAGGTAGAAAGAGTCCGGCTAGAGCAAGCCGGAAGATGAAGACGAGGCGGCGAGCTGGGGTGCTACGGCGTCACTTGGAGGGGACCCGAGGGGGGGGGTCGGGGCGGCACTGGGGTGGACCCGGGGGGGTCCGGCGGCGCTGGGGTGACCCGGGGGGTCCGGCGGCGGTGGGAGGGACCCGGGGATGGTCCGGCGGCGGTGGGAGGGACCTAGGAGGGTCCTGCGGGACTGGAGGGTGGCCCGGGAGGGGGCGGCGGCGACAGAAGAACGAGAGGGGGGCGGGTGGGGAAGCCCTAGGACTCTGATACCATGTTGTGAGAAAAGAGTAATCTATTATTCAAGGGAACCCTAGGCTCTCTTATATATGGAGAGACCTCAAGGGTAAAATACAAAGTAGTCCAGAGAAAAATATAAATGACGAACGGGTACATAGCATATAATAATATCTATCTCTACAAATACCTTTCTCTTTTAGAGCATTATGACTAATAATCATCATCAATTAGTTCACTAGTATAATCTGCCAATTATATATCATTAATATGACAAAATACCCAGATCCATAAAGTTGACTACATAAGAGATTGAGAAAGAAGTGAGGAATCAAATAAGTGATGGTAAATCAGTAATTGTAGTAAATTGTACCGGTCATGGTGACCTTTACATCTGATAGTACGAGGGTGCGGTGGCCCTCAGCTGGGCAGGAGATAGGAAGCTCAGTTAGGGCAATGCCTGCCTAGTGCGCAGGTCTAGGATCCTAATCTTTTCATGCCTTTTCGTAGTTTTCCACCTTGTTGGGATCCACAAGTTTTCTTTTAGACCAGTTCCGCTGACCCCTGTCCTATAGGGTTCCTAGGCTGGAGGACCCTTAGTTTTTCTTTACGAGCTCGTTCACCCGTACTGATCAGGCCCGTCTAGAGTGACTCAATCCGGAAAGTTTCTCTCACCCGTATCAGAGGTGTAGTTCTGGAGTGTGCCTAACCCTCTCTTAGATCGCGCTTCCACTGGGAGGGCGATACGGAAGGGTCTCTTCGGAGGCTTCCTCACCACTTGAGTTTGGTTACAGTTGAGCTTTGTTACTTTGAGGTTCGTTACAGTTGAGCTTGGTTACTTTAAGATTGGTTACAGTTGAGCTTGGTTCCTTTGAGGTTGGTTACAAATGAGCTTGGTTCTAATGAGACTATTTATTGTTCTACTAGTAGGTCCTGACAAGGAAAAGATCATGAAACAGAAATCATCAGAACAGGAGATACTAGGTTGGTGATTAGATAAAGCTAGTGGGCATGTTAGGAACTTAGTTAGGATGCCTTACATTCTACCAAATGCCTAAGGAGGCACCCCAATCCTAAGGCATTTTTCACGCCTTAGAGTCATAGTGTGAAGTCACACTCGGACCAAGCACATAGACTATCCACTAAGCTTGATAAATTAGACGAAGAAAAAAACAGATCATGAAACGCATCATCTAGCTCTGCTGAGAACTATCAACAAGATTTATAAATAAATAAAAAGATGATAACCTAAATATGGATCATATAATCAATAAATGAAAGTATTAGGTATGGGTAGTTGAGGTGTGATGAGTGAACAAAAGGGATGCACATATCGAGTTGCTTTAAAAACCAACTTTCTGTGCAACTATCATACATGTTTTATTTTAATAAATTAGATTGTACTCAACTTTTGTTGGCATTCTTTTTTTCCCAACATGAATGGCAGGCAAGACGCCCTTGACTCAGATTGAGAGATGGACCCGAATACATGGGCGCAGGGGGTTCTGTGTGAGACGTCGGTGCGGGGTGGGGGGTGGGCTTCGCTGCAGCGGCGCATGCAAGGGGGAGCGACGGGTGTTCGACGTGCTTGGGCGTGTGGTGGCAGCAGGGGTGGGCGGGGTTGCTTCCAGGAGGAACTCGGGCATGGTTGGGCGCGCGACAGCAGCAGGGGTGGGCGGAGGGACTTCCGCGGGTTCTCGGGGGGGGGGGGGGGGGGGGGGGGGGGGGGGGGGGGGGGGGGGGGTTCCGGGTATCTGGAGCATGGTAGCTTGGCGAGAGGGAGGGCCTGGACATCGCATGTAGGGGACAGAGGCACGGGGAGGGCTGGAGCTCGCATGTGGGAGGCGGATGCGCGGGTCGGAGGGAGCTGCTTGCCGAGGGCGCGCGGGACGGAGGCCTTAGACTTGCCGGGGGAGGGAGGGGGAGGGGGGTATCATTTGCTTTGAACTACAAATGGCATCATATTATAAATATGATGTGTTTCAAATGGGAAAATGGTCAACATATGATTTCTTCCGTCATAGTTAACGAAGAATTAGGACGGAACTTCACACAGGGTTATACCATGTAAAGTTTAAGCATTATTCGGGATCCTGGATGTAATTCGTGATTATCGAGGGTTCCTGGGGTAATTACGAAACTACTCAGGGTTATGGGTGTAAATATCACGTGATTAATTACGTTGTGAATGTCATTTTGAATTGTGAAAATTTTCCCATCATTTTATGTAACCTAATAAGATCAATAGAGAACATGATACTGCGAGTAATGTATAAACAGGTAACCCGGATCCCAAGGTGGGCGTCACACAAATTGCGATCTAGAGCTCCGATACCACGTGAAGGAGGTGTATCTTCGACCGAGCTTGAGAGAACAATAGAGATGGATTTGGGAGAGGGATTCCCTTGACAAGGTTGATTTTTAATGTTCTGTGATTCCCGTCCTTATGGAGATTTATATAGGTGGAAACCCCTCATTTGTGATCTTGTGTGAGACCGGGCTTTCATGTAACAATTGGCTCGCACAACCATCAACACGATTTTGACCACGAGGTCATTCTGCAAGGCTTAAATTGTGTTTATCAACAAACCTATACTTAAGAAGAGTCTTAACATGATGAAAACATTTTCAACATAAAGCAACTCTTCTTTGAAGTATAGTAGGTCATATCGCGATATATCGGTAATATATCGCCAAGATATCGGTATCGGTTGGGAGGGGATATCGATATCAGACTATATATCCTTTTACCGGGTATCGTCGATATTTGACCGATATATCACGTGTCGGCAATATATCATCGATATGAGGAATCTGTCAATGCAGAAATCCATTGATATCGACCCCATATCACCTCATTTCGGTCCAGATCTCTCGTTTCGATCGTTTCTTCCTCCAAGCTTTTCTCCAAAGGTCTTCCTTGAGGTAACATCTAAATCTATTCTGATTTCTTTGTTGAAATTGTGAAATTTGTTAGGGCTTTTGTTCGTACTTGTTAGGTAATGCATATTCTTATTTTTTTGGTAAGATTTGAAGTATTAGTGAGATATTTGGGAAACTAATTTGGGATTTTTGAGTTATGTTATAAAATTAAGTTAATTTATGAAAGAATAAAATTGGATCTCATGTTTTAGACATAAAAAAGCAAGGTTTTATGGTACTTTATGTTAACTAAAAATTAGTAATCAATTAAATCCGTGAACTACAAATTAGATCTATAATACAGTGAGATATTAGGAGAACTAATTTGGGGTTTTTAAGTTATGTTGTGAAATTAAGTTAAGTTATAAAAGAATAAAGTCGGATCTCATGTTCTAGACATACAAAACATGATTCTATGTGATTTATGTTAACTAAAAATTAGTTACTAATTAAATCCATGAAATAAAAATTAGATCTATAATTTAGTGAGATATTTGGAGAACTAATACAGGATTTTTGAGTTATGTTGTGAAATTAAGTTAAGTTATGAAAGAATAAAGTCGGATCTCAAGTTCTAGACAAAGAAAATAAGATTCTATCGTGATTTATGTTAACTAAAAATTAGTAGTTAATTAAATCCGAAAGTTAAAATAAAAAAATAGCAAATAATTGATTATTCTCCTCATATGTCTCACGAATGTCTGTTGTGCAATTTCTTTGTAGATTTCAATCTTCAGTAATCAACATCATGGGCTCACACTCTGGTTCAGAATCTGATGGTTCTGGTCCTCAGTTGGACAGTGGAGAGATTGGTTGGAGGTATGATATTGCTTCAGATGGCAACAAATCGAAATCATAGTGCAACTTATGTGGGAAGAAGTTGGGAGGAGGGGGGATTACGAGACTGAAGCACCATCTTGTTGGCAACAACAATAATATTGCCAAGTGCACTCGTTGACCAAGAGATGTAAGGGGAGTTGGTGAAGGCCAACTTGGAGGGGAAGATGGACAAGGATGTGGAGAGATCCAGAAGGGATGAACAGTTCAAAAAATTCATGTTCGAGAAAGAGTTCAATGTCCTCTCTGATTCAGATGATGATGACTTTGTCTGCTCCAGTGACATTCAAATCGCAACGGAGAGGATGGCATACAGGAGGATGACAAAAGAGTCTATGAGGAGCGAGTTCAAGAGGAGGGAACTCGGTGGTGCACGTGGCAGCTTCCATGGTGCTGGTGGCGGTGGGAGTGAGTCTGGAGGCAGACACCACCCACCAAGCAAGGATCTGAGGCAAAAGACAGTAAAGGGATGTTCACCAATGCATGGGAGAGAGTGGGCAAGGCCATCAGCAAGCTCTTTTTTGGGGAGAGCATTCCATCCAATGTCGCTAGCAGGCCTTTTTTTGCAGCACGCCATTGATGAGATCATCGCACGGGAACGGGAGTGAAGGCTCCCACATCCAAAGAGATAATGAACAAGTATATCAGGCTGGAAGAGGAGAAGAATGATTACATCTCCGAGCTAAGGAAGAGATGGCCAGAGTACAGGGTGACTCTGATGTGCGATGGATGGACGAGCAATACAAGGAAACAGATCAGCAACTTCTTTACTTAATACGATGGAAAGATCATTTTTTTGAAATCTGTTGATACATCTGAACATATGAAGGACTACAAGTACCTGCTGAAGTTGATAAAAGACGTCATCAAGGATGTTGGGAAAGAGAATATTGTCCAGATAGTCACGGATAATGGCAGCAACTTCAAGAAAATAGGTGAAACAATAATGAAGTCTAGCAGATATGATATTTTTTTAGACACCATGTGATGCATATTGTAAAGATTTAATTCTACAGGACTTCAGCAAGAGGAAGCTCGTCTCAAGGGAGATGGAGCAAGCACGGACGATCAACACATTCATTTACAACCATCCCAAAGTGTTGATGTTGATGAGACAGATGTGCAATGGTGAGTTGGTGAGGCATGCCATCACACGCTTTGCAACCAATTTTAGAACATTGCGACATCTCAAAGAACACAAGACAAAATTGAAGACCATGTGTTCTCGAGGTGAATGATTCGAGATACCAGAAGCTCGGACTGAACACAAGACAACGATCTCCACGTCAGGGATGATGTGACTCGGATCACGAAGATAACGGATTCGGTTGTTTCTGCATTGCAGATCGTAGACTGTGACTAGAAGGCCGCCATGGAAGTGATCAACGAGGCAATGTGCTACATGAGAGAGAATGCCAGAGATGCAGTTGGGAGAAGATTCAAGGTATGATTGGACATCATAGATGAGCGTTGGTCCAAGATACTCTCATATCCTCTTCATAAGGCGGGTATGTAAGAATATATCTTTTCCATTTTTGATAGCACTTTAGAGTTTAGAATATGGATTAAAATCTGAGAATCGTCCATATTTGTGTCCAGCTTATTATTTCAATCCCAAGTACCAGTACAAGAATAGTCTTGCTACAAATGATGGCCTTCTAGCAGTTGTACAAGTCGTGGTGGAAAAGCTCGTCAAGGACGAAAAGACACAGACATCGTGCATGAATGAGGTAAATTTGATTCTGTAATCTAGAGTGGGAGTAACAAAATATTCATTATGTAACATTTTATGACTTCAAACAATGTGCAGGTCAAGTACTTCAGGGATGTCCTGGGTTCTTTAGGTAGAATTACCACAGTTAATGGATGGAGCAGTACTCTTCTTGGTAAGGAATAAAACGAATAATTCCATTGAATGTGTTGTGATGCATTACATTTATTGATTTATCTCCTTTTGGATTTTCCGCAGTCGAATAGTGGTTATTATACGAGATGGAAGCTCCCAACCTACGGAACGTGGCAGTGAAAGTATTGTCCCGAACCGTATCTATTGGTGGTTGTGAGAGGAACTGGAGCACTTCAACTTGATCCATTCAAAGAAACGAAACAAGTTGGGAGAACAGAGGCCCCATGATCTTGTCTTTGTGCACTACAACTTGAAGCAAAAGATGAAACATGCAAGGGAGGGGTAGGACAAAGACGACTACACATGCCCTGTCGATCTTACATACATTTTCAAGATGAACGACATGATGAAGATGTTGATGAAGATGTTCTATAAAGGTGGATCGATTCCAATTTCCAATAATGCTCAGGTGCTTAATCAACCAGGAGGTGGGCCAAATCAGAATATAAGCCATCAAATGGGAGCAGATGTTGGTGACTACATGGCCTGATCCGGGTGAATCACGGACCCTCTTGGAGGGGTAGACCTTGATGCGATTGTTGACGACATTCTCTCCACCGGTTCGAAATTCAAATCCAAATCTAAATCCAAATCAAAGGATGACCGTGAAAGTAATGATGATGATGATGTTGTTATTGTTGTTGGCGGCGGCGGTCGTGGTGGATCTTGTGATGGGGAGACATATTCAGAGGGGTCAAAGTCAACAGGGGTTGGTCATGGACAATACAAGATTCGAGGTATGGCAAGAATACATGGAGCGGCATGGAAATACATATGGACATTTTGTCCCAAGTCCAAGTCTAGGACCTATGGATTACGATGCATATGGACGTGGCCATTGTCCTACGGACAGCTACATGGATGATTTGGTATCATCTGTAGGTCCGTTGAGCTACATGGACAGTGACAGTCCATACTGTGGAGGAACACCAAGCCCCCTGGGCGGATATGGATTACCACATGATAAGAGATCATTTGGTGTCTTCCCAGAATTCTTTCATGCTCCTCCTCTAGGACCTCCTCCTCCTCCTCAGGCATATACACCTCCATCATATGGATACAACGGGTATGGAGGATACAGCGGTGAGAACTACTAAGGTAACCAACTAGAGCAGAGCCATGGTAGCTTCTTTGATGGTGACAATTTTGATTTCTTCCCCGAGTACACGTATGTGCCTCTTCCTCTACAAAGATCTTCCCCAACTCCGCCTTCGTCATCCTGATGACCTCAAGCAAATACTCCGTAGCCTCATTGTGCCCCTCATGATACCAGATCTAGTGATGCTTATCCTCGTCTAGAGATACTCATAGAGATCGATGACCATCAATATTGACAGTATGTCATGGATTACAAGGCCATGTATGTGTACATGGCATGGGAAAACTACTACGAGTTCATTGAGTTCGTGATTCGCTATTAGAGACAACAGGGCAGGGGGTCAATTCAGATCCTCCACGGAACTCTTGGTTTTAGGTAATCTCTATTACAATATTGCATTAATTTACATTTTTTCCATTTATTTTTGTCAATAGACAAATCTTTATACCAAAGAAACATCATCTCGTTGGTCATTATTCATTATGTACATTTTTAGAGTCAAATGGCTCATCTCAATGCCATTTATTGTGTCTGATATGACCGATATGAGCGATATAACAATCATAGATGTGTCATTTAAGTGTATATTTCTAAGTTATTTAATCTTATAAGAACTTGAATGAAATCCATTCCCAATATCTATAAGTCACGAACCAGCATTAACAACGATACGTTCAATATGACTGATATGTGCGATATATGGGATACAAATGACCAATATATGTGATATAAGTGTATGTGTAGGTTATTTGTTGTTTTAATATATTGGATGATCTTAATTTCTGAAAATAGCAAAAATAGCTTTTTTGAGCCATTTCCAACATTTCCATCGATATCGTCGATATATTGGTGATATATCTCGATATATCATTTTCGGACGATCCGATACGATATCAATATCGATATTTCCTATATCATTGTGGGTGGCCAAATAGCACATATAGCTACAATAGATTCCTCTTGAACCTCCACGAGTCTGAACTGTGCCACAACAAGAGAGAACTCAAGGTTCGAGAGATCAATCCACTAAATCACTTTGGTCATCCTATCTCATCCTATCCACGAGTGACGAGTCTGAACTGTGCCACATGTTCCAGCTCCTTCATATTAGTCCCACAAAGGGAACACTCAGCATCAACATCAGTGATGAACTTAGAACATTTGTCATTAATATCTTTCTTCTCACACGCCAAGGGAAAATCTTAACCTTCAAAGATGCAACACGATTGCTTGTAGAAATAGCCTTTAAGGAGCCCTAAAAACGATGGTAGGCTGCAAGAAGTTGGTGTTGGAAATTGGGACTAGAGGAGCGTGAGAACATGGAGCTTACGATGGGAAGGCATGTTGGTGATCGGAGCTTGGAGGAGCAAGAGAAAAAATAATGTATATAATGATATCGATGATAAATTTGATATACTTTTAAGGAAAAATGCAAGTTTTTTTACATGTCACACTTAATGGTAAATGGACGGAAGTTAATTTTTTTTACCTGTTAGACCTAACAGTGACGATGATGGAAACGGAAGTTAACCTACATGGTTATAGTGCAAGAGATAAGTAATTTTTATATGGTTCATCTTGTAATTAGAAAGATCGGTGGAGTTAATATGTGATTTGTGAATATTATAGGGAAATTAGTGTAAAACTCTTTTTATTACATGACACATGAACCCACCCTGAAAAGTGGTGTCCGAATCACGTTTAATTGCTTGTAGAAATCATATATTTGGAATTGGAACACAACTAATCGGTGTCAAGAGGTAAGAAAGATGCCATATGAGATTTACTGGCAACCCCCCAACCCCACATAGAGGTCAAGACAATTTTCGATCTTAAGGAATGCCTTCCAGAAAGTCCATGCATGGGATGGAACTTTAATCCCTCTTAAATACCATCTAAGAGCCAAATGACCATTTAATATAATGGCATGCATCGTCACCTAGACTTTCATGGTTATCATATATTGTTAAAATCATGATGACAATTATCTGGTCACGTCAGAGATACAATCTGAGACTGGTCAAATGATTCCAAAAATAGAATACGACACTCTATACCTTGAGCAAGGAAATCGCTCTGGACATCCCCATCATATTTTTGCATGCCCAGACGTATCCACCATCACTCTTTACAGCATATGCCACCATATCATCTATTAAACGGTGCTCATACCTGATAGACAATCAACGTACTAGCCGCAGGTGATAGAAAATACACCATTATTAAAAATAAAAACAATAATGAGGAAATTACCAAATTGATTGTTGTTCAAATTTCTCTCTCCACCTTTCTTCATATACCTCTAGGAATATGTCCTTGAACCTACAAACATCCCATGAATTACATACACATGCTGGAAAAGACAGCGGACTTGTGTTGCACAAATCTAATCTTAGCGACAGTATTAGCTAGAGAAATTAACGAAACGCGATACTAAAGGATGTAGAAAACTCCTTTGCACGGTTCAAAAAATGGCTCAATCTTATATGCTAGAAGAAAAAATAAGAGTATGAAAAAAAACTTACATTTTTCTGAATAGAGTGGGATGTGGTATTTGGTGACATAATAAGGATATTGTGGCGTAGTCTGGCAGTGGGCTTTGAGATACATCACCGGAGACGAGACACGGTGGTAAATATTGCCTCAAGAAGGGGGTTTCATGATAGATTGTTGATCCAAATCCAAACTCTAACCCTATTATATTTTGATCGTTTCAACTCCAAGTGGAGAGTCCGCTTCCTGCAGAATCATTGGAATTGGACATTGGATTCAAATGAGATGAGACTTAATCCAATTAACTCTCAAATCATTAATCTAATAAATGGTGCCACTAAAACCATCCGATTTCATCATTCCTCGAAATAGAAGTGTCATATTAAATGATCTATTAAGATAGATTTTAACCCTGAGTATTCCCAATACTCATTTACCCTTCGTACTGGAAGACTTTGATATATCCGAAGTTCAAACCCTAATTTGATTGTCTTCTTTGAAACAAATCAATAGACTTCTCATTCGATAATTGGGTGACAATATTAATCACATACTTTCCAAAAGCATATATTAATATCTCAAATTTGCATCTTATTTCATAAACAAATGCATGTAATAATTCATTATGACACCAAATTATCTCATGATTGCGCTCTGTCTCCCGGTTCATCAACTATGAACATGTATGATTCCTTTGAGAGATCATACTTCTTATATTTCTTCATATGCACACTAACTCGTCGGTATATAGACCTTGGTTAGGTCATCAACCTATTAGTCTGTCAAATGTGCACAGTCAGGTATATAGATGTATCTATCTCCGGTCAAAGGATGTGTGATTGATCGTGATAGTTACAATTCAGGTCTTAGTTTACATCGACCTCATCAAGTCAACTCTTTGAATTGATTATTCCAACACTTTAGAATCCCTATTCTTATGCAAAGGATCTGCATCAATTAGAAAAAGATTGTCATCTCTTTCTCAGACTGGAGATCTTTATTGAATATCACATGTTAATATTAGTTGTATCCTCCCAACTGCATGATATTCAATATGGCCACAATACATAACCCTAATTGTACAAAGAGGCCTTAATATTAAGTGCATTCACAATCATTCAATTCAGATGTGCATGATAAAATAATAAATTTTATTGCATTAATGGGTCGCCAAGGTCTTACAAGTCCAACAGTACGCATTTCCGCTTCCATTCCCGAGTTCCTAACCTTAGTTAGAAAGTCAGTCCGAGTACATGATAGTGAACCAGTTCTCCTGGTAAATTCCTAAAGGTAGTTATTTTCATGGCCTCAAATTTCAACGAAACTCCACCGAAATTCTCTGAAATTTCCATTTCTTTAGGTCATTGAAATTGTCAAGATTCCAACGAAATATCAACGAAATTTTATCGAAATTACATGTCGTTTCAACGAACAACAAAAAAAGTGAATCTACCCTTCACTTTCATTGAAATTTGCATATATTAATGAATCTTCACTTATTTATTAGCTAATGTGTTAAGTTGTTAAATATTTTACATTGTTTCTTTAATTAGTTTCTATATTTAGATCTAAATCCAAACCAAATCATTTAGAAGATTTAAAGTTAAATTAAAGTTTTAACTGAAGATCTTTATATTTTTTATTTTCTTTATTTATATATATATATATGTTTTAATTAGTAGTATTCATATATGTCACCTCATTCTTATTGAAGAGGTGCTTACGTGTCACAATTTTCTTCATGTTCAAGAGGAGAAACCAATGACTTCTAATCAAGGGTTTTAATATCGGTTTCGGATATCGTGTCGATACCCTGTCGATATGATATTTCGTCGGAATTTCAACGAAATTACGACGACATTTCGCCCATATCGACCACCATTTGTGAAGAAATGAGCGAAAACTGCCCCCATATCGCCATTTCGCTCGAGATTTCGGTTCCTTGTCGAAACCTAAATTTCGCCGAAATTTCGTCGAAATTTCACGAAATCTGAAACCATGCTTCTAATTATGGTTCAAATCTGGTTCCGGTTCTGCTTCTGAGCAGCATATTACTTTTTGACTATTGGGACGATTGGATGGAAATTTAATGTAATATATCATATTAATATCTTACTATAGCAAAAATACTATCTTTCTATCTCATTTAATGAGTTAATGAATATTAGATATCTTTGTTTTTAAAAAATATGTTTTCAAGTAATTTTCCAAATTTTGACCATTTCACCAAAATTCCATCGTAATTCCACTGAATTTCTCTTTCCATGCTTACCGAAACGAAACCGAAATCTGACATTTAAGGCCTTGGTTACTTTATATAGCTTTTCTAATTGAGTTTAAGGTTGTGTCTCATCTTTTCAAATCGAAGAAAGGACTATAGTTACATTTCCATCATGCTCGAACCCAGGATCCAGGAATATTCAAAGTCAAATCTGAGGAGGAGATTTAGATTGGTTATGTGGAATATTCAAAGTCAAATCTGAGGAGATTTAGATTGGTTATGTTCTTTCCTCGTATGTCTAAGAACTGTTGGTTAAGTTGTCTCTCCTTTCACTCCTTCACAATCTACTTGTTCTTCACCCTTTAAGATTGGGTTCTTTTAAGAAAGTGGCATTGTGATATAGTACTGCTATAAGATATAAAGTGGATGGCAGGCAGATCATCTTCAAAAGTTTAGTTAGGCATTCCATGTCTAACTGAATACAAGGATATGGTTTCAGAAAGTAGCTCTAGTGGTATCTTAGTGGCTCAAAGGGAGATATATTCTGACCGTAAGGGGAATTTATTATCCCTTGAATGTGATCGATTATTCCCAAGCGAGAGGTTGATGGTGCCTTTTTCCATACTCCGGTTTGTATATATCGATTGATGCACATAGCTTATATGAGCTTTGGGAAGACATGAATAGTTTCGTTCCTTCGTTTGTTACCATGGTTGATTGGGGTGTTACAATGTCACCCTTGTCATTAGAAATTTTTCTCCTCTCCAACATGGTCAAGATCCTGCTTTCCATTGAATTTTTTGCCTTGATCCGATAGCTCTATCAGGAGGTGTGTGATGCTATTGGTTGTCGTTTCACTTGGCACCAACTCTAGGTCTCATTTACATCTAAATTCTTTTCTAGTCATTGCCAAGATGTAGTCATTTTTACCCTTTGAAGGTTGTTCGATCCGTCTTCAAGTTGCATTCGAATCACACTCATATATATCGGGAGTCTTGTGAGAGGGTGTACCTTGGGTCAATCTTCTGGTTTGAGAAATCTTGGTTGTTGGAGGAAAAGGCTTCAAAGCCAATGGTGACCGAGAAGTGGCCATCTCTTTTAGAGGTACCTGCAAGTTGGTGTTCATGCTAAGTCCCTCGGAAGAGTTCTTGTGAAGAACAAGGACTTGCATCTCAGTAGGGATCGCAAGCATAAGGAGGCGTAGGTACACATTGGTTGTCTTGATTTGGTGGAGAATGAGTGAGTTCCATTTGGAGGTGGATCTTAAGGAACGATCGTTGTTAAAAAAAGTGGTGTTGGAGGACCAAAAAAGTGGAGGCAAAGGCAGAGATCACATCAAATGTGGTTGAGAGTAAAGCAAACAAAAAATATCTCTTTGCTTTGGTTAATGATCATCGTAGATTCACTTGTTGATGGTGGACAGCACTAGAATTGAGGGTGACAATGAGGTTAGGAATGTCCTTGTGGAGCACTTTCATAGGTTGAGTATAAAAGGTAGACCTTATAGTTGACGATGTTTGGGTATGGGTGCCTCCAAGAAACACAAAGGGAGGTGGATGTTCTGATTAGGAAATTTGAGGTTTAGGAGGTTTGAGAGGCGATTTTTTACTTAAGGGAAGATGTCTCTCCACATTATAACTTTTCTCTATCCAAAATAATATCTACCCAACCCATTTAATGAATAAAATGTGAATGATTAACCAGCAAAGAAAACTGGTTGTTATGAATAACATCTTGTTGTTGCACCGAAACATATAAAATTTTTACTAATTTGGCTAATGTTGAACTTGGTAAAATGAAATGGTTGAATAATGGAAAAATTAGACTACTCAGGAATATACATTGAATCATGAGATTACGCATTGAATTTATGGTAGTAGATCCATAATCTAAAGGTTTTTGTGATTGTTCCAGAAGAAATGAAACAAAAGATAGGGTTGAACTACAATATCGATACCGTCACTATCATCAATATCGATGTCATGAATCAAACCTTTAGGCTTGTCATCAAAGAACTTATTCTGAAATACTGTAATGAATGGAACATAGGAATTTGTCGCTACGTATATGACCAAATATGATTGTTCAGTTCCTATATAACCTATCATTAAAATACCCCTAGAAAGGGATAGAGCTAAGTAGAGTGAAAAGGGTTTTCCATGAGATGAGAAGAGAAAACTATTAGCCCCACACGAGGTTTCTTTGTCCTCTACTTTCGTAGATTTTGGCAAGTGGAGAGTGAAGACGTCATGATGCTAATTAAGGAGTTTTTAAGGGGAATTGTGATTTTGACTAGGTCAACAATACCTTGATTTTCCAGTTGTCCACGAAGGCTACGGTTTTTTAAGGGGAATTACGTTGATTAAGGAGGTTTTAAAATGATGGACTTCAGACCACGAACTGCATTATCTAAAGATGTGTATCTCATAGTGACAAAGATTTTTGCTAACATAATGTGTTTTTTCATGAGTGATATTATTTCGCCATTACAGACGAGTTCCATCCCTAATAGAGAGATGATACATAGTCTTATAATGACTACTAAGATTATTGCAGACAGGAATCCGCTTCAGGTGAAAGGGATTCTTGGATGATTGTGTTCGTCGGTGCTTCATCTGAGCATCTCTGGGAAGGCAAGGTTTCATAGATATTTAGATTGCTTGGATGAGGCATTGTGACATTATAGATTCGTATAGTGTGCTAGAGAATGGAAAGCTAGAGGGAGATTACTTTCAGCAGCAGTGAGGGGTCAAATAGTGTTGCGCTCTCTCGTTCTCCTCTCTTGTTATTGTTGTGAATGCTTTTGGCTGCTATGGTTGATCAGACGGTGCTAAGAGGTATCGGGGTCGGCTATTTGATGATAACTTTGTGTTAATGCTACAATATGTGGCGACACCTTTTCTTCATTGAAGGTGGTGTAATGGAGGCAAGAGGGGTGTCCACGATGTTGGATATATTTGAAGAACTATCTGATATTTCTATCACTAGAGCAAAGTCCATTTTCGTCTCTTTTGGTCTTTCTGAGGTGGAGAACTTGGCTTGTCATCGATAGTTTACCTCTCCAAGTGGGAGTCTGCCAATATCATATATTGGCCTTTCATTAATATCCAGTCATCTTCGACATACAGATTGGCTCATTTAGTTGAAAAACTGGAGTACTGGAGTATAAGCTCTCTTGCTGGAAGGTTCCTGGCCTCCCTCGTGAGAGTTGATAACCGATTTCCGCTCAATGTTAATTTGGTCTAATTGTATCGTAAGTGCAGAAACGATCAATCAAAAACCACAGGAAAGCAGGGAGAAGCTGGGAGTTAAGTAATGTCAATTTATAAGTCGGCCAAGCACAAGGTCGATATCAGAGAGGCGAATTCCAGCTAAGAGAGTCACACACACACATGTATCAAGAAAATAATTTTCCACGATTTCCATTGTAATGTTTTTGGGTATTTCTATTCCGTGTAAGACAAAAAATGGTACAATGCAAGTGCAGAGGCTGATATGAAAACCTAGATACACAATTTATATAAGGAACTAACTCATATTGACTCTGAAAAATTGGGCAAAAAATGTTTTTGACTTAGGGATAAATAATATATTCGAAAATACTTTTGAGTATTTTTTAAATGTAATAAAATAACAAAGAAAATTGATTATTGTGAAAGCAATGTTTCAATGCAGCATTTAAAGTCCTAATTACCTAGAAAATAGGGGAAATGGTATTTTTGTACATTATTATTTATCTTAGGTAGATCATCTAAAAGAAGGTTGCAAAAGTTGGTAGTCGGCACTCCATCGACCATGGCCTTATGGACTAATTAGCAATCAGGTGACTAATAGTATTTAGTCGAGTTTGAGTTGATTTTGATTTTTTTTTCAAAATTATTTTAAAAAATATAAAATAAATCTATATGCATATCATCTTTATATATTTACATAGATTGTAAATTTACTTTGTTAGCATAATGAAATAAAAGAACTAATATAAATTAAATCAAACATTCAGCGTCTTAGATTAAGTTTGATTAAAAAAACAAGAAATAAAAAATGTGATATCTCTAAGCAAAAATTGACGAGCAAATCAGCCGAGTAGTCGGTCGACCGACTATTAACCGATTAATCACTAGTCAGTTGGCAACCCCATCGACTCGACTAGTCGACCTACTCGACTGACTTTTACAACATTGATCTAAAATACTATAAAAACATATTTTTGTATTTTTAATGTTTTAAATGAAGCTAATTATTGAGATAGACGTATCTCATTATAGTTATTTCTTATTCCCATTTTCTTCGTGTACCTCTTATGTAATTAACCCAGGGTTTTTCTCTTATATAAGAGAGCCCAAAGGTCTCTTCAATGATAAGTGATTATATTCTTCCAACATGGTATCGGAGCAATGATCCTAGACCTAGGTTCTTGTATCCCACTAAAACCCTAACCCTACCCATCCCCCCCTCCCTCACCGTCGGCCGCTTCGGACCACTCGCCCGCCCATCCGTCGGCTGTCCGCCAGGCCGCAACCCACTGTTGCAGGCTGCCGCCCACTGCCTACAGCCACCCGTTGCTACAGTCGCAAGGCGCGGGTCGTTGCACCACCTCCGGTCGACTGTTGCCCAGTACTTGGTGGGCTTCTCCGCCATCATAGGGTTGTCGTTTGGCCACTGCTGAAGCTGCATATGGTCTGATTTCGACCGAGGATCGTGATCTCGGACAGAAAAATCACGTTTTCCGGCCCTAGACTTCAACAAGGATTGAAGAGGATGGTTGCATGAGTCTACACATACAACCACTCCATACGATTGTGTAGACTTGCTTTGAGTAGTCTACTGTACAGTCTTTTTGTTTTGAAGTCAAAAGAGGGGGGAAACACGCTTTGGTGCTTGCCCCAAGTTAATTTATTAAACTCTAATAAAAAACAACAAGTATCTAAACACTTTTACAAAAGCCATGACTCAAGGAGAACCCGAGAATGGACACGAACATTTTCACAGTAAAACCTCCGGGAAGAGAAAAGAAGAGCATTCTGCGCTAGCCAAATAGCCCACAAGACAGCCATGGGCTTAAGCAACTCATGCCTTTGACGATGCTTCGCCGCCACTGCCGAAGCCCGGAAAAGTCGAAACCCCAGACGTCCACCCAGCCCAAGCTAGACTCAACCCAGATTGGTGCAGCAAGCGGGCAGAGGAAGAAAAGATGCTCCACCGTCCCAATCATGCAGTCACAAAGGAGGCACCTGTTAGAGACCACAAGGAACAATATGGTACAACGATCTCTTGTCATGATCCGCTTACGTTTGAGAAGTCATAAGAAGAAACCAACCCTCTCTGGGAGCCCAAGCGCCCATATGAAGCCGCATTCCCGAACCAAGCTATCTGATCTCACAGGCGGCCTGCAGATTGCACTGTAAGTGTTCTTCACTGAGAAAGAGCTACCTTTCCACACCCAATGATCGCGACCATCAGAGGGTATGCCAAACTGCCGTAGAGAGTCCAGCAAAAGAAGGAACT
The DNA here is from genome assembly GCA_037367405.1 of Ottelia alismoides. Classification (NCBI taxonomy): domain Eukaryota; kingdom Viridiplantae; phylum Streptophyta; class Magnoliopsida; order Alismatales; family Hydrocharitaceae; genus Ottelia; species Ottelia alismoides. The sequence goes on from JAZKJV010011855.1 coordinate 136,080, forward strand.
CTTCCAACTGCTGATCAAAAAAATTCACCACAAAGGCAGGCATCCAGTTCCCATTAACCCAACAATCTGCAACAGGCACCCCGCGAACTACAGCCAAGGCAAAGAGTCTAGGAAAGCGAGTGCACAGATGACCACTGCACATCCAATCGTCTGTCCAAAAAGCAAAAGAGGTATCATTGCCCAAGACGGGATGGACAAGAGCAGGGAAATGGGGCAAAACATTCGCAATCCCCTTACAGAAGGAATGACTTGGTGGGAGGAACCGGATGTGGAGTGGGTGAGAACGAATGACTTGGTGGCCTTCTGTGACTCGTTGTTTCTTAACAGGAATAGAGTTAGAAGAGAGGTATTGATTCCGATGGCGAGGCTTAGGTCGATTTGGCTTGGGCGAAATGAGGCCATCTTCTCGAGCCAGCGCTTTTACAAGGAGAACGTGCTTAATCGCAGTGCGAGATTGGTGGAGGACTAGGGCAGCATCTAGGTCTCGGCTTTCCTTTGGTTTTGTTGGAGGCTGTTTTGCCTCTTTGTACAGTTTCTTTTTGTTTTGTACAACCTATTTTCCTTTCCTTTTCTTTAATATATTGGGGTGAACACCATTGAGTGTCTCCCCCTTTTTTTGGCTTCAAAAAAAATCCCCTTACAGAAGGTCGGTGGATGTGGCCCAGGGTGGTTGACCGGCTCAACCAGACGGGAGACATTATAGATGCGGGGGATGAGGATACAACAAAGATCATTGCTCGGCACCCAGATTCTGCTTACCCATTTCCACGGCAGAGCTTCATTCATTAAGTCCAGACGTCTGATCCCGAGGCCCCCATCTGCCTTACTAAGCATAACGAACTCCCAATCAACCAGGAGAATACTATTACCCACCTGCCAAGAATTTCTCCACAAGAACCTTCGCATCAAACTCTCAAGGCGCTTTCTGATCCCCACGGGCAAAAGGCGGGACGACGTGAAGAAAACTGAGATCTGCTACCCAGTCTTAATCCGGATTTGTTTTGTTCGGCATTCTTTTTATCATGTCAGAGAATAAGGGTGACGTTTTTTCATCATTCGGCGCAGGGTCAATGTTTTGAGTTCGATTACTGTTGGTGGGGTCACGGTGGATGGGAATAAAAGCATGGGCTCGGCTATTGCTAATCATTTCAGGGTTGTCTCCGCTGATGTCATCTCACGGAGGTGGAGATGGTTAGGCCGTGATTGTAGGTTGGTGGAGGCACCTGCTTGTGAATCGTTGGTTTGTGATGTCACTCTGGAGGAGGTCAAGGACGTCGTTGGGACCTTAACGGTGACGCTGCGCCTGGCCCCGATGGTTTCTCGATTTCCTTCTACAAGGATTTCTGGGACCTTATTGGTCAGGAGGTACCTGATGTGGTTCTGGAATTCTGCAATGGGAATTAGGGGTTATGACCGTATCAACCGGGCGCTTATTATTCTGCTTCCCAAGCGTTCGGCGCCGACTTCCATCGAGGATTATCGCCCAATCGCTGTCTCTAATGCCCTATATCTGATCACGGCCAAGGTGTTGGCGAGGAGGTTGGTTGGAGTCCTCGGGAGCTTGATTTCCCTCGCGCAATCCGCGTTAGTTCCGGGCTGTCAGATCTCTGAATGCACGCTGATTGCTTCCGAGATTATTGCCGATTGGCGGAGGAGGGACACAAGTGGTATTCTGTGGAAAGTGGATTTTACCAAGGCTTACGATAGCCTTGATTGGAAATTCATGTGGTCCGTCTTGAGGAGGTTATGTTTCCAGGAGCGGTGGATTTCTTGGATGAGGCATTGTATCACCACGGCATCTTTCTCGGTGTTGATCAATGGTAGGCCGGAAGGGGGTTGGATTCAGCCCCGTAGGGGGGTGCGGCAAGGGTGCCCCCTTGCACCTCTGCTTTTCATCATTGCGGTTGATGTGCTGGGAGACATGGCTGCGGGCGTGGTCGACCATGCTCTCTCTAGCGGCTTCTCGAGGGGCGAGGTGCGGGTGCTGATCTTACAATACGCGGACGACACTCTTTTCCTCATTGAGGGAGGGGTCGAGGAGGCCAGGGCCATGGCCACGGCTCTGGAGGTCTTCTCGGAGCTTTCTGGTTTAAAGAAAAATGACTGTAAGTCTTGTTTTATCCCTTTCGGACAGGCGGAGTGTCTTGCTGACGGTTTGGCGACTTGTTTGGCTTCCGTGCGTGACTCCCTCCCTATGGACTATCTCGGTATACCTCTGGGTCTGGGGAGGGCGAGGTTCGGTGATTGGTTGAGGGTGGTGGAGAAGGTGGATTTGAGGTTGGCGGTTTGGAAGGCCTCTCTCCTGTCGAGGGGAGGTAGGCTGGTTCTGGTCAAGGCGGTGTTGTTGTAACATCCATATTCTAACAAACCCGAACTCGTCCGATTTTGGGTCTAATGAACCCAATAACATTGTCGGTCAATACTAAACAACCTAAAACGATCTCCTGATCGTGAATCAAAAGTTGTTCGGGTGAAATCGATCAAAAATCGGTCACTTCGTAATGCGTGCCGTGAAAAGCCGCGACGCAAATTCGGAAACCGCAAAACGAATCGAGACCGTCATTAGATCCGATTCGACGAAACAAGACCAACGGAATCGACCGTTCGTCAATCGGAGGTCGTTTGATACTTTTAGTTCGCAAAATTTAACCCCAAATCGAAACCGTATCTCAAAATTTTCGGGCATCCAAACCCGATCAAAAGTATATCCATATTATACTCATTTCGATCGTCGTTGAAAGACGGTCAAATCGAGATATTGTGCGTCGAAATCCGAGGTTCGATGTGCGAATGCGGTCCGTTTGAACGTCTTAAATAAGTGAAAGAAAAATAAAAAAAATCGGATTACTGTAGCTGCTACAGTAACAGCTGCAGTTGGCTCTCTAGAACAGCCACATGTGGCCCTAGATTCCTTTAACACTTGGTTTTATTTCCATGCCATGTGGCAACTAGCTAGACCTCTTTCACCCTTATAAATAACCCCAAAGACCCCCAAATTTCACACATTCCAGCCGTTACTCCAGTCCCCTTTCTACTTCTTTTCCAAAACCCCAAGTTCTCTCCACCAAAGAGCTTATTCCTACTCCATTTTAACCAAATTCTGCTGCTGGAATTTCTATCCAGCAGCTCTGAAAGTGGCTCTGCTGCCTATTTTTACATGCAACACCATGGTTGCAGGAAACCCTTTCTTTCTCTTAGAATCCCCAAAGTTCTCCCAGATTTTGGAGTCCTGGTGAAGCTCAAATTGTTGCAGTAGCAGCTGCTCTTCCTCAGGGGTTGAAGGTTCCGAACAATTTCCTGAAGTCCTGGAGCTTCAGGCACTCTCTGGAGCTATTATTACTCCTCTGAAATTGCCATTAAAGAACTGCTATAGCAGCTTGGTTGTGTTGCTGCATGCAAAGTGATTCTACAACACTTGGAGAATCCTAAGGTACATTCCTTACCTATTCTCTTGCTGCCATGCATGTCCATTGAGCTGAGCATATGTACATTCCCTTTTCCTTATTGCTTCCATACATGAGATGTAATTTCATTACCCTCTTCTCCTTTCAATGTTATTTCAGAAATTAATGAAGTAGAGGGGGGGCTTGTTATATATATAATTATTTAAACATATGTTTCTACTTAAATTTTGAATTATCAAATTTGGATTAGATAACTTGAATATCATTGGCAACTATTAATATTGAAGTCTGTTATGTATTAAGGTGATAATATACGCAGGTTCCTGTGTGTATTTCATCACACAAATAACATGAATGTTGGAGATTAGCTAATGGGTATCTCGAAACAGAAACTAGGGGCCTTATTGGTGATGCATGAGATCTGAATTTTTGGGATGCTGCACAAAATTTAAAGTCTGACTCTTTCAAGATTTGTAGAATTATAGTTCAGTTCAAAAATTAAAATTTCCAGAATTTATAGTCCTGAAACAATTAGGGTCTGCTTATTCAAGAAATTCCAAACCATAGATCATAGATTAAGGTCTGAATATCCATGCATTACAGTCCTGTTCATTGATCTAAAAGGTACAATTCCCTTAATCCCATCTTTTACTGCCATGCATGTCATATTACCTTCGTTTTGTTGCCCTCTATGAAACTACTTTCACAATTGGTTGATGAATCTGGGAATGTTTTGATTATTGGAATTATTTAAAGATAATACATGTAACCTGATTCTACGTTGCATGTGTTAGCATCTCCTGATTTGATTAATTATCAAGAACCTGATTTAGCATAAATCTCACAATCTGTTCGTAGAGAAGTAAATGAATCACAGAGTGGTTTACATCCCATCAATTATATATATATACCTTGTTTAGATATGGATATTATGCGCATATCCACCAATATCCAATTGCCTTTCAAACAAATAATTAGGTCTGATGCAAATTTTAGAATAAGATCTGCAAGAATATACATTAAGCCTATTTGCAGATATGCTATGATCTAATCCTATTAATTTATGCTTAAAAGTTTTAGGGAGTTGAAGGAACCACAATATTCATCAAGTTATTGGTTGAACATCATATATCTGTTAAAAATGTCAAATGATATATTTTGATAACTATAAAATTATTTTTTGTACTATTCTGGAAGCTTAGAATTTCGGTTACCTGATTGTAGAGTCCGAAATGGTTCGTTAATAATTAGTTCATCCATAAAAACATTGTTTCCAAAAAGAAAATATTGTGCACTTAATCTACAATAAGCATGTTTTCTCCTTTATATGTCCAATTCTTATTAATATTAAACAATTAAACCATAGCTTATTTTATTTTAAGTAAGAGACTGTATATTAGTTAATTCTCCCTAAGAGAACTCCTAGTTTGTTGAATGATAATCCATGTTATGTGCGTACGAACGTATATGTAATAAGGAAATAAGATAAGATTAGACTTTGATATGATCAAGCAAATTATTAGACAACTCGATCAAGAGTTTTGTATAAATCGTATGCCATCTTCACTGACCTAGACAAGAAATCATATCTTAGGCATCTTTTATTCTTGACCATGATGGATATGGTCTCAGTTGCAATCTCTTTTAATAAAAACCCTTATCCTGTTGTTTAGGATTTTGCTGGCTTTTAGTCTTATTGGGAATATAAGTGAAAGATGGAAACCTTATATACTGCTTAATATCAAATATCAAATAAAAGGAACAAAGATGAGTAGCTTCTAATCACATTGTAGAAATGATAACCTATAATCAAGGTCTGATCTTCTCCGTGAATTAATTCTTTAAGAATACTCTATTATCTATAAATCATTATTAACAGAAGGCCTAAATCTGTACGGTCAGACTACAGAAAGGATTGAGAACGAATTGAGTAATCAAGAAAGTGAGAATATCGGGAATATGTGATGACTAATATATATGCCGGTCACGGTGACTTCTACACCTGATCGTGCGAGGGCGCGGTGACCCTCACCTGGGCGGAGGAAAGGAAGCCCAGTTTGGGCAGCGGCCGCCAAGTGCGCGGGTCTAGGATTCCAGTCTTTTACACGGTTTTTACGCGAGCTCGACGTGTTTTTACGCCTCGTTGGGATCCTGATTTTAGACCATTCCGCTGACCCTGTTTTAGGATACCCAGGCGGGGGATCCTTGGTTTTCAGTTTTACGTACGAGCTCGGTTGCCCGTTACCGGTCGGGCTGTTTTTCTAGAGTAACTTTTCCGGGAAGTTCCTCTCACCCGTCTCAGTGGCGTAGTTGGGGAGTAGACCTATCCCTCTATTGGACCGTCCTTCCAATTAGAGGGCGAGACGGAAGAGCCATTTGTAGGCTTCTTCACCGCTTGAGTTTTCTTTCGCCAACAGACGGCGATTCTACATCCAGATCATTCGTATCTACATCTATATCTACATCATTGAGAGTACATCTGAGAGAGTTACAGTGAAGGTTTGGAGGAAATCACAATTAAAATTTAGTTGATTAGAAGTGACTTTAATCTGGTTCAAAAACCCTATAAGTTAGTGGACGTGTTGGGAACTTAATTAGGATGCATTATACAACACTGCATGCCTACGGAGGCACCCCAACCCTAAGGTACTTTTAAATACCTTAGAGTCATAGTGTGAGGTTACACACAGACCAAGACCACAGACTATCCACTAACTTAGAAGGAGTAAATAGAGTTAAGAATCAAATTCATCATCATCATATCAGTCCATTATCGAAAACCATGACATGATCTCAATGATAAGAAAGTAGCCATCAAGTTCCACGACATGATCTCCAAGACCAAGAATCATGATCTTTATCTACATCATCTGGAGTTATATCTGAAACAATTGAAATTAAGAATTTGATGCCTACCTATTGAACTTGGGAATTAAGTAATTCCTATTCCATCTTTCACATCGACAAATCCACAGATTTGATATCTGGTCAATATAATAATAGAGATATATACATATATGCATACTCCTATAATTATCAACATTTGATTACAAAATAAATATGTTAAATATGAAAAGTGTTGGGATAATGGGAGTTTATGAGAAATGCTTACAATCCTGACTACCTTTTTACTTACGCAAGTAGATGTAAATAGTGCTTATTCCACCCTTCTACTTGCTCTCTTTTGCACATTAAATTACTTGTTAATTATTTAAACTACGGGTTTGTATTCACAATTGTGACTCCTTTTCTTCCTTGCACGCATGGCAGGAAAGGAGTCTGTTGTTCAGTAGCTATACAGGGTTCCAGAAAACAAGGTCTATACTAGACAGTATGTTATTCTTTTTGTCTCAGTTTTTAATGTTATATGCTTCTTTTCTCTTCAGTTGTTATATGCTTCTTTTCTCTTCAGTCAGATTTTGGGATATACTGTATGTACTTTCAGACATTGTACATAATGTAAAAATACATGCAAATTAATGAAATATGATTTTGGTGCCAATTTTCCTTATTAGCTTGTGGTTGTGAATGTGAATGTCGAATGTCACTTGCAAATATATTCATTGCGAAAAATTTCCCCATAAAAACTATGCTTTTAATGCGATGTCATAAATGGAATTTCGCGAATTGTGTCGTAAACGGGTACCCGGATCCCGGGGGTTCTCAAAGTTGTCGTCCATTCCAATTTACTTTCTTTCGTACCGCAAACTTCCAAAGGGGATCCAGGCGAGGCTTGAGAGGAAGATGCGCGCTTTCTTGTGGGGAAATGCCTCTACTAGGCGCGCGGAGGTCCATCTTGTTGGCTGGGAGGATGTCACTCGGAAGAAGATTTGGGAGGGTTTGGGGGTGAGATCTCTTCAGCAGATGAATAAGGCGTTGTTGCTTAAATGGGCGAGTAGGGTCTGGAGTCCAGATGATGAGCTGGTTTGCTTGGTGCTTCGGAGCATTTACGGGGTGAGGGGCACGCCCCGGTTGCAGATGCTCAACCTGGCGGCTATGACGCCTTTCTGGAGGGACGTGGTGCAGACGTTTGTTAGGAATCTCAACCTCTTCAGGCCGGTGCTTGGTAGGGGGGACTCTTTTGCTTTCTGGGCCGACGACTGGTCGGGAGCGGGACCACTTTGTTCTCGTTTTCCGCGATTATTTGCGCTGGCGGATAATAAGCTATGTTCGGTGGAGGAGTGCTGGGTTGACGGATTTTGGTGGCACTCGTTCTCCGCAAGTTTCTCCGATCGGCGCTTTGAGGAGTTCTTGGCGCTGTTGAACGCTGTGGGGAGTGTGGGTGCCCCTGGTGGGGGTAGAGATCACTGGCTCTGGAAGGAGGGGAGCTTCTCGGTTAGGGGCGCTAACGGGGCCATATTTAGGCTGCCGCCGGCAGCTTCGGAGGTTCTGAACATGGACTGTGCTATTATTTGGGACCTCAATCTTCCAGAGCTTGTGGGGATTTTTCTGTGGCTTCTTAGGTGCAAGAGACTGATGACGCGTGATCGGTGCGTGAAACTCCTGGGAATCTTTTCGGAAAAATGCTTGATTTGTGACAATGCTATCGAATCGGTGGACCAACTCTTTTTTACATGCCCTGTGATATCGCAGAGATGGCTGGATGCTGGGATATTGTGGTGCCTGTCCGATGAGTTCCTCGCTTTCTGGAATGCGGTGTATGAAAATAAGGCGAGATCCAGAAGGGAACGGCTTCACCCAATGGCTATTCTATGGGCGATTTGGCGTAGCAGAAACGATTTGGTGTTCTCGGGTCAGAGGTTCTACAAAGAAAATGTGCAGTGCTATACAAGGAGGCTGGTAGATGAGTGGTTGTTGTGTTGATCCGCTTATGTACTTTTGTTTTTTGGGGTGGTAAAACAGTGCGTTGTAACCTCTCTACTGCTTTAGTTATAAATATATTTTGATGGGGCGGGCACCACCGAGTGCTTCCCCCTACCTTGCAGTTTTCAAAAAAAATCGTTCGGTGCCTTCAAGGGCTCGGCTCCCATCGTAAAGATGGATGGGACCAACTACGAGTTGTGGTCAATGCAGTTTCGCACCCTTATGTGGTGCCATAACAAGGAGCACATTCTGACAGATTCCGAGCCGACAAACAAGACTGGGACTAATGCTTCTTGGAAGCAAGATGATGCCTATGCACGGATTTGGCTCTCCGAGATGCTCACCACAGAGATTGCCAACAACATCGGCAATCAACCCACAACCAAGGCTGTGTGGGACATCTTAACAGACACATATGGGCAAGCCAAAAATGAGAGCAAGATTCTACAGTTGTAGTATGACTTTTTCGACCAAGCAGAATGGTCAACCTCTTCATACCCACTTCTCGCATCTTCGAGGCATGTTTGAGCATCTGCATAGATTTATGCATATTACTACCACCACTGAACAGCAGCAGGCATACCGGAATGCCACGATAACATGAGTCTTTCTGCCACCCCATGACTCTGAGTATGATGCAGCACGCACTCTACTTACTGGAGAGACGATACCTCCAATGGAGGAGGTCTACAAGAGGTTGAGCATGATTACTATTTCATCTACTACTAGGACCAAGACTCCCTCTGCTATGGCAGATTCTCGCGGAAGAGGGGTACTTCACAATTTCGCGATGAGGATCTGGTGGTCGAGGAGGAGGATGTCAGCGTGGCCCATGCTCGCATTGCTACCATCCAAGTCATTCGGAGGAGACATGTTATCTGAAGCATGGGCATCTTGCGTCTGCGCGTGTAGCGGAGCAGACAAAGCATCCTCCAGCTCTGTCTCATGATGCACGGTTTGATGATATTGTTTCTAGATTAAGGGAGATGATGTTTACACCAACTACTCCAGCTGCAGGATCTTCAGATGTAGCAGTTGTTGCCAGAACTTTTACGAGTTCGCCAGGTATTGCTTATGCACTTACCAGTTGTAGCAGTTGAGATTTAACTGATTAGATCATGGACTCTGAAGCATCGCATCATATGTGTGGCGATCGATCACAGATCAGTTCTTACAGGCATATCCCTTCCGGTAGATCAAGGTGATTGCTAATGGGGTTCATCTATCAATTGTTGGTCAGGGGAAGAGTGTCCTAAATCCCTCGATGTGCCTGCAGAATGTCTTATATGCTCCTGCATTTCAGATGAATCTTTTATCTATTAGCAAGATTACGAAATTATTTACATTGTCATTCCATATTTGATCCATCTTCTCTTGTGTTTCAGGACATAATCACGAGCAAGTTGATTGGATGTGGTCGTGAGCAGAGAAGACTTTACAGACTTGTCCAACTTCTGTGTGTCAGTGCTACTACCATTCCTTCTGGATATGTTTCTCCTTACATGTGGCGTCTTCGCTTTGGACATCTTCCTCTGCAGAAGTTGTGTCCGTTTGAGTTGTTTCATTTTGATATCTAGGGTCCTAGTCGTGTTCCCAAGCATAAGGGACATCGGTTCTATATAGAAGTGTGGTGGATGATTTTTCTAGATTATTTGGGTCTTCTTGTTAAAGAACAAATCCGAAGCTGATCCTGTCATTAAATCGTTTCTTATTGAAATTAAGAGTATTTTTTCTAATATGAAGTTTATTGCACTAACAATGCCTTAAAACTTTCCACATTACAGTTGTCTGAATTTCTCAGATCTCTTGGTATTGTTTATCAGACTTCTTGTGCTTATATTTTGCAACAGAATGGTATTGTTAAACTCAAACAATGTCATCTTCTTGATGTCACAAGAAATCTTTTGATTCAGAGTCGAGCTCATCATTCTTTCTGGGGTGATGCGATTCTCAGTGCTTGTTAGTTGTTACCCTGTGAACCGCATGCCTTCCACGGTCCTTGGAGAAAAGGTTCCTTCCTTGATTGTGTTTCCCGAGGACTTATTCTCCCTTACTCCCAGGATTTTTGGATCTGTGGTCTTCGTCCACAATTTTACTCCTGATTGTGACAAGCTCTCTCCAAGGGCTGTCAAATATGTGTTTGTTAGCTATTCTCGTACCCAAAAAGGGTATAGATGTTTTGATCCTGTAGGAAGAAAATATTATGGGCGCTGATGTCACATTTATTGAGTCTATTTTGTATTTTTCTCCTACAGATGACATGTTGTCTAATTGTGAATCTGGAGAGGATATTTTTGTTCCACCACCACCTCATATTGAGTCACAGTCATCTCCACCACCACCTCCTCCACCACCTCCACCTCTGTCTACCCTGGCATGGTTCTTGCCACGTTTCAACGTTCGCAGGTACTCCACTCGCCCCTCTGTCATGTGCCTTCCCCTCAGGTATGTAATGAACACATTGTTGGCACTGGTGATCAAGGCCTTAAATGCCAGACTTCGATTTTGTTTCGGTAAGCCTGGAAAGAGAAATTCGGTGAAATTTCGATGGAATTTCGGTGAAATGATCGGGAATTGGGGAAGTACTTGAAAACTCATTTTTAAAAAATAAAGATTTCTATATTCTTTAACTCAATAAACGAGATAGAAAGATAGTTTTTTGTTAACAATAAGATATCAATATGATATTTTACATTAAATTTCTATCCAATCGTCCCAACAGTCAAAAAATAGTATGTTGCTCAGAACCAGAACAAAATTTGGAACCGTAATTAGAAGCTATTGGTCCTTCTCTTGAACATGAAGAGAATGGTGATACGTAAGCACCTCTTCAATAAGAATACATGAAACATATAATAACTACTAATTAAAACATGTCTATCAAAATAAAGAAAAACAAACAAATATAAATATCTTCGCTTAAAACTTTAATTTAACTCTTAAATCTTGTGTCTAACTGATTTGGTTTGGATTCATATCTAAAATATCGAAACTAAGTAAAGAAACTTCTTTAAACAATGTAAAGCACTCTGACAACCAAGGTTGCAGAATTCGGCAGTCGGTACTCGGTCGGCAGGGTCACTGACTAAGGATTAATCGGCAGTCGGGAGAGTAATCGGATTTAGTCGGGCATTAGTCGGTTTTGATTTTTTTTAAATATTTTAAATATATAAATTAATTATTTAATACATATATTGTCATTTATATTCATATATTTAGCGGTTTAATATTTTTACAAAATTAAATGTCGATGGTTTCTTTCATTAAATGATAACAACCACAGGTGTTACGATAATTAAAAATTTATAATGACAAATAACCATAGGGCTATAATAAATTACCCCCATGCAACATTACCATGAGATATTGTGGGGACTATCTATAATTTTACCCAACATCTCACTCGACTATATAACTTTCTCTTAGCAGAAAATTTCCAACAATAACTTCTTCTTATCATAAATTTTTCAATAATAATTATAAACTACACTCTACTATATATGCAGTGAAAATAAATCCCCTAGACAGTGTTGATGGTTTCTTTCATTAGACCTAGAAATACAACCTAATTTCTAATATATGATTAACGGCAAATCATCAAGAAAGACAATAGCTTATGAAAAAATGACAATCAAGGAGAACTACTTGGTACTTTCGTAAAAAAACTAACCTAGGCGGCTAGGTTGGGCGTTGAAGAAGCTCAAAGGAGTGCTTGGAGAGGAGCTTTGACCTCCCTCAAGGTCGGCGACTCCAAGGGGAGGGGTCCTTCGACCGGAGTCAAAGGAGATGCCATCCAAAGATGAGGTTTGGCGGAGGCGGAGTTGGAGGGTGCGGCGAGTTTAGGTGTTGAGCAGAAATTAGGGTATGGAAGATTGTTGTCGAACAGTAAACTCCATTTAGAGGATAATCGGGCATTTGGTTATTCGGGTTTTCGGAGGTTCAGTAAAAAACAGAAAAAGTTCTATGCAAAAGGCGGCCGAGTAATCAGCCGACTAAACCGACTACTCGGCCGAGTAATCGGATCTGACCGATTAGTGACCGAGTTTGGCTAGTCGACTCGGCTACCCCACCGAGTCGACTAATCGGACCGACTAATCGGATTAGTCGGCCGATTTCTGCAACAGTACTGACAACTCAACACATTAGCTAATAAATAAATGAAAAATCATCAATATATGCAAATTTCGATGAAAGCGAATGGTAGATTCCCATATTTTTATTGTTCACCAAAACGACATGTATTTTCGATGAAATTTCGTTGATATTTTCTCGATATTTCGTTAAAATTCTGGAAAAAGAAATAAGGGAGCGTTTCAATTTCGGTGACCTAAAGAAATGGAAATTTCGGAGAATTTCGGTGCAATTTCGTTGAAATTTAAGGCCATGCTGGTGATATCTTGTACCACATGATACTAGACAGGAGGAGCTGATAACATAGGACAGAGAGGACCGTGATCTTGATGTACCTATTGCCTTGAGGAAGCTACGTCGTAAATGTGCTACTTATCCTCTAGCAGCTCATGTTTCTGTGGATCATCTGTCAGAGGAGTACATGAGGTTTGTCATGGGACTCTCAGTTGTTACTATACCACGCACATACCAGGAGGTCGTACAAGATAGTAGCCGGTGTCTTGCCATGGATGAGGAGATGGCCGCTTTACAGTCTCGTGGTACACGGAGTGTTGTTGCTGCTCCTCCATGTGCATCTATTGTAGGGTGCAAATGGATCATTATAGTGAAGCATCGGGCAGATGGCAGTGTGGATCGCTACAAGGCAAGGCTTGTAGCACGAGGGTTCATCCAAACTTGTGGGATGGACTATCAAGATATCTTTTCACCGGTGGCCAAACATTCGACATTACGCATTCTTCTATCAGTTGTTGTGTCCCGAGACTATCCTCTTTACCAACTTGATGTGAAGAATGTGTTTCTATATGGAGATCTACATGAGGACATATATATGCAGCAGCCACCAGGATTTGCCGCTGAGAGGGGGTCTCAGAAGGTATGTAGGCTCCACAAGGCGATTTACGGCCTGAAGCAGAGTCTGAGAACTTGGTACCATAAGCTATCAGAGTTGATTGAGAACCAGAGGCTTATACGGTCCATTGCGGATCCTTCATTGTTTGTCTTGAGGACACAGAGAGGTATTGTTGCTATTCCGATTTAGGTTTGATGATATTATTGTCACGGGTGATGATGAGCAGAGCATTCAGAATTTCAGGCTGCAAAGGAGTTCCTATGTTAGCAGTTTGTGACTAAGGATCTTTATAGTCTTCGTTACTTCCTTGGATTAGAGTTCGCCAGGAACTAACGTGGTCTTGTGATGACCCAGAGGAAGTTTGTGACTGATCTTCTACTTGATACAAGGAGGACAGGGTGCAAGCCTGTTACTATCCCTATGGATCCGAGCATAAGATTATATGATAAAAACACTGAGAATGTAGACAAGAGGAGATACAGGGAGCTTGTTGGCAAGCTTCTCTATACTATTATCACCAGGCCACACATATCCTTTGATGTAAGCAAGGTAAGCCAGTTCATGGGGCAACCCAAGAAGGTTCATATGGATGCTACCTACATGATTTTGAGATATTTGAAGTCTTCACCAAGTACTGGTCTTATACTCAACAGAGGTACTTCTCTAGAGGTGACAGCTTGTGCAGATGCAGATTATGCAAGATGCCCTAAGGACAGGAAGTCTACTTCTGATTTTGCTATTTTTGTTGGGAGCTCACTCGTGTCATGGAAAAGCAAGAAGCAAATAGTGGCAGCTAGATCTACTGCAGAGTTCGAGTACAAGGCCATGGCTCAGGGGAGCACAAAGATGATGTGGGTTAGGTCGGTTTTGACTTGTCGTGTTGTTGATGTACCTCTTTCTAGGCAGCTTCTATACGACAATTAAGCATCTCTTTTTATTGCAAATCCCGCATTCCATGAACGGACCAAGCATATAGAGATGGATTGCCACTATACTAGAGACATGATCCAGAAGGGTCTCGTATCCACCTCATATGTTTCTATTGGAGATCAACTGTTGATATATTCACCAAAGCCCTTGTTAGAGGCTCATTTCAGAGATGTTGTTACAAGTTGAGCATGATAAACATATATGCTCAAGCTTGAGGGGGAGTGTTAAGATAGTTGTATCTCTTTATAGTTCTTTCTTATTTCCAATTTCTACATGTACCTCTTACGTAATTAACACATGGATTTTCTCCTATATAAGAGAGCCCTAGGGTCACTTCAATGATAAGAAATTCTATTCTTCCAACACTAATAAAAAAGGCATTATATTTTGGGTTCTTGACAAATTTTTGAACTATGACAATGGAATTCACTATTTTTGGATAGCAAAAAACAGAAAGAATACACCTATTGTGATTTTTTTAGAATTTTTTGATGAAAATGAATTTATTATGAAGTAAATAATGATATAGGATGATTTTAGGTATTTAATTCATTAAACATATAAAATCATAAAAAAAATCCAATTCCAATTTGTCATGGATACTATTTATAAGAATGAATGCATTAATATTTTTTTTGCAAAAGGACGCAAATGATTTTTTATGAATCAAATACCAAAATCAAAGGACTAATTATTTAAGAAAAGGGGAGTGTCATTTTTCATTTTTGTTTGGGTAATGTCGTAGAACATCAAAAAAAGGCATAATTTCTCATTTTTTGAGAATTTTAGGGGCAATGTGCCATTTTTTTAAAAATTAAATAAGCAAAAGTGGGAAAATTATTATTAATTTCACTAATTCAATTCTAATAAGTTACACAAATATCATAAAGATATGAATCAACTTGCACATTAAAGTGAATAATGTACCATACAAGTATACAACATGGCATTTTTGGAAGAAAATGACTTAAAAATGAGGTTCAAACATGCACGTAAGGTAGGGGTCCCACAACAAAATTAAATAGAAGAAAATGCAATACAAGAAGGAAATAGCAATTATTGAAAATTGCTTGGGATGGGGGTGGAAGATGCGCTTTCTTCCTCCCACACGATCCTTGCAATACGAAGTCCCGTTGGATGCGTTGAAAGCTGTCAAATTAACCACGATGACGGGTGCATCCCATGTGAGGGCTTGGCAGGGACATGGGCACAATAATCAAAAGCCACAAGGGCTTTATGTAATTTACACAGTGGTTCGACAACAGGGTGAAATTAGATCCCAAGGATCCAATCTCAACCCTTCATTTTGGCGCGTGGCTAAACCGTAGCCATCCTTCATTGTTTCCTCCTCCGTGTGTCGGATCTCTAGTGGTGATGTTGTGCGGTTGCGCCTGCTCTTACGATGTAGTGTTATTGGTTCAAGCCTCGTAGAGACCTAGTGAAGGTCAGAAATGCTTTGTAGAAGCTTGAGTTATGTAGTTCGACACCTTTTTAAGTCTCTAGATGCTCAGGTGGGGCTAGAGGAGTTCTTGAAATGAGCTTTGTTGCTTGCTCCAAGCATTCAAGCAGAGATTGTGATTTACGGAGATTGGTTCTGCAAGTATCTGCAAAAGAATCTTGGTCTGAGTAGAAATCAGTTCACCCAAAGAAAATAGCCATTCAAATGAGATTCGAAGCACTTGGGACAAGATTTTCTGGCAGATAAGAACAAGCTTTTAATTAGTGCTCCCATGCGCTAATCAGTACATGAAGATTAGCATTTGAAGCTATCACTTCGGGCAATACTCCTTAGAGTCTTGGCCTTAAGATTAGAGGGTAATTAGACCTAGAAAATTAATCCTCGCCGAGGTGATGATGGCACTCCGGTGAATATGCTCAATTGAGAGATAGAAGGGTGGGATCATGGCCTCAAATTTCAGCGAAATTCGATCGAATTTCTGTCGAATATCGATATCCAGTCGAAATCGAAATTCGACCGAAATGACCGAAATGACCGAAATATGGGGGTCCTAGTACAAAAAATGATCGAAATGACCGAAATTTCTGTCGAAATTCCACCGAAATTCCATCGAAATTCTGTTTTGGTCGTTACCGAAATGGTGACCGAAACCGACATTTAAGGCCTTGGGTGGGATGGCTCCTCTCGGATAAGCGTATGATGAAGGAGAAGACCCCCAACCCAAAAAGAAGACTGAGGAGGAAGAGAAATGAATGGTGGAGGTGATGATCGTCGATGAAGGTGTACAGAGAATCAGACGTTAAAGTTGGTTGAGGTTTGTGTGAACCTCAAAATTGGTCAAATAAGATTAGACATGATGATGTTGAAAAGGAAATTAGAAGAAGCATGAAGAAAGTAACTTATTTTGTGAAGAGGTGAAGGTGAAATGGTGGTCGGAATGGTCTAGGAAGTCACTTGAAGGTGGATACCTCCAACAAAGTCATTGATCGAAACTCGACCAAGGTTGAGCTACACACAACAAACGGTTGAGATTCAAGGTCGGAACAACCTTGGATCCTCTTCTCTGATGATCTATCTACAATCGGGGCAGCTTAGACCCTCCTAACATCGTCATTTACCAACTAATCATCGAGGAAGATGATTTTGGGTAAAAGATGGGCGGGTGTTTTGCAAGCGAGGATCTCATGATATAGAGTGAAAGGAATCGAGAGGAGAACATGGAGAGAGAGAGAGAAGAATCAAGGGAGAGTCGATCGCAAGCAATTTTGTGAAGAGAAGATGAGATGAGGGAGATGATCATCGTTGAAGACATGTGTTCGGCCATGCTAAGATGTTGGTAGCAAACGATCATGGAGAAGAAGACATCAAGATTCCAGCATCATATATGGATCTCACACTTATTATTGTTTCATCGTTAAACAACAGCTTGAAAAAACAACCTTGAACTTTATGAAACGAAATACATCTATGAAAAGAATCTATTTTACTATGCTTTATTATATTATCCAAGGAGACAAGATTTAAGCATTGTGAAGCCATTGTAAAGACCCATAATTCCATTGAGAAAAGCATGTTATAAAAAAACACAAATATATTCGGAAAATAATAATGTTATAGCATGTTATGAGTTCAATGTACCTTCCATCATATTTTTTCAGGATTGTATTCTTAGTGCTCAGGTACAACGGCCACCTTTTTGAAAAAGCCATAGCCATAGATGATTCGGCAAATGCACGAATAGACTGAAATATTTATAAATTAGAATAAGTGATAAGATAAAGTTAGCACTGGACATCTGTTATGCAGAACTGTCACCGGCAAACCTCATCGATGTTGTACATTCCAAGAGCAACTCCTGGACCTTTAAAATTATAAACATCAACATCCAGTGGAGAACCTCCATCTTCTGGCTCTGGAATGCATCGTACGGAGTTTAACAATCAGCATAATAACATGTGGGTTAATTTCATACAGTGTCCACTTAAGACTACTTACCAAACACCAATTTCAGTTTCCCAGGACCTGGAATAACAAAGTCGGTAGCACGATACTGATCTCCGAATGCATGTCGACCTATGCAAATGGGCTTCTTCCAACCTGCAGATCTTCAGAATTAAATATCAATTGTAGAGGAAACATTTCAAAGAAAAAATATCTAGTTGGTAATTGGCAATCACCTTACCGGAGAGAATGCGAGGAATGTTTTTACATAAGATGGGCTCCCTAAAGACAGTTCCTGTAATGGGAGAACACGTTAGCTCAGAAGATTTACAATAAACAAAGTAGTAACTTGATAAGATTACTTGTATGATATGTTTCATGCATTAATAAGTTTCTATTTTCAGCAAAGTAATCAATTTTGCCCAAACAAGCTGCATCCTCAGAACTACTAGTGAAATAATACAAGGGCGGGTGCTTCTGGAGAAATTGTGAAAAGTAGCGATTTCGAAATGGATGATGTTGAAATGGTTACAACACTTTACATGAAGATTTTTGTCACAAACAAAAGGTGAATATACCAACTTGTCCTTGAAATTTTCTTGTCGAAGGACATACAATTGTCGAAGAACGTACAACTCGTCAGCATACTGAATATCCTGGTTTGGCAAAACCATTCTGCTATCCTAAAATGTACTATGAAACTTGATACGACAAACCTTTATATGGGTGGCAGCAACATGCACGGTCTTCAACTTCAGTATGAAATTAACGAGAATGAAATTACTTCACAACTGATCACATTCACAATCCATTTAACAGATGGAAGGAATTAGTGCTGCAACAATAAAACAATTCATACATCCACCACACAAGAAAATAAGCAAATTCCTTATCTGGCTAAAGTTGCATGCCACTACAACCACCTCCCAATAGTGAATGGTGGAAAACCCCCTTCAAGCAAAAACGATCATCAAATTGGTACAAACAATGTGGACACTGTCCGCTCCTCATTCCGGAAAATTAGGGATTTTTACAATCTTGTCCATCCAATAAGTTGCACCATATTTTTCCAAAGATGTATGGGCGAGATGTGACAATAAGGTGACAGGCTTGCAAACCGCTTGATCTAAGTGATGTGGAAATTGAAATTTTCCATACAAGTTAAAAACTATGGTTGGGTGGTATTGCAGTGTGCCTACCACCCAAAAGACCAAGGTTCAAATCACTCCTTGTGGGGGTTGCATTATGTAGCTAACCATCAGCGTAAAAAATAGTCGGATCTTTCAACATGGATTTGGGCAAGAATCCATGTAGCCGACTGTAGCATCCGGTTTCCAATCAAACCCGAAGTCGTCCGATTTTGGGTCTAATGAACCCAAAAACGTTGACGGTCAACACTAAACAACCTAAAACGACCAATTAATAGTGAATCAAAAGTCGTTCGGGCGAAATCGACCAAAAATCGGTCCCTTTGCAATGCGTGCCGTGAAAAGCCGCGACGCAAATTCGGAAACTGCGAAACGAACCGAGACCGTCATTAGATCCGATTCGACGATACAAGACCAACGGAATCGACCGTTCGTCAATCGGAGGTCGTTTGATATTTGTAAATCGTAAAATTTAACCTTAAACAAAATCCGTATCCGAAAACTTCGGGTATTCAAAACCCGATCGGAAGTATATCAACATTATACTCAAATTGATCGTCATTCCGATACGATCAATTCGAGATATGGTGCGTCGAAATCCGACAACCGAGGTGCGCGTACGGTTGAATTTAAGTATATCAAAAATAGAGCAAATATATTATATATATATAATAAAACCAGACAGTGTCGGCTACTGTTGTTTAAAAAATATAAATATATATATATTAAATAAGGCAGTAGCAGACTACTGTTTAAAAAAAAAACAACTTTTTGCTTTTCCATTTGGTCCTCAATTGTATCCACATGGTCTTGAAGCAACCTCCACTTGGCAAATTTAAAACCTCCCCTCTCTTCTTCTTTTTCCCTATATAAGCCAACGTCAAGTCTCCTCTTTATTATTTCCTTTGCCATTTCCAAAAGACCACATCAAAGCTCCATTGAAGTCTACATCAAAGCTCCAGCCGTAAGTCTCCTTCTTCTTAAATTCCCTTTCTTCTTCCTATTCTTTTCAACTCCAACGAAGGAACAAAGCTTCAGTCCCTTTCAATTTGATGGTGTCCTGCTCTTGATGAAATCACCAGTTCAAAGGTGCTCTCCAGAAATTCAAGCTACTGCTGAAGCTTCTTTGGAAATTCCCTCCTGCATGCATATTCTCCTCCAAAATTTGATACAAATAGGTACAATCCATTGTTTCTTCCTCCTTTTTGCTGCCACACATGTTTTCTCACAATGGATTCTCTTTTTTTTTGAGAGCTTTGAACTTTATGGCATGAAATAAACTTCTGAAAAATTGAAATTTTAGATCTGATCCAAAATTCTCTGCTAAGCAGAAATGGTTATATCTTGTGGAGTTCATAATTATATTTATCAAGAACATCACATATTCTTGGGATAAAAATATATCTGCCAGATCAGTGGTTACTGTTTATATCATCTTTATTATCATCTGTAAGAAAAGATTTTCCTTGTCAATCAGTAAGGAAAAGAAAGTTGTTATAAAAAAAAAAAGAAAATCATGCTAGGTAAGAATTGCCTATAGTAAGACCCAAGTGGTATGACTTCCTCGGGTCGTGCATGATGGAAGCCTTATATAACTTGCCATCTCTTCTTGGTATTTATCTGCTCCTATTTGTCCCCTAAGACGACTTATATAAATCAGATTTTGATATTTAAATAGACAAGTTTTTATAAGCATCATCAGGAAGTAGCTATTTAAAAGTTGTGTTTACAAAAGAAAATGCACTGAACCCATGGAAGGACATATCGATATCGTTTCGATATCATGTCGATATAGATATATCGACGATATATCGCCGATATATCGTCGATATATCGCTATATCTAGGAATCTTTCTGAACAAAATACCTGAAATCGGATATATCGATATATCGATTTCGATATCGGTCCCATGTCGATATGGATATATCGGCGATATATCGCCGATATATCGGGATACAGCCTTCCATGACTGAACCTGTTTTTGAAATTTCTTCGAACCTAAGACAATTATTAGTAGGATATGGAAAATTTTGGCTAAGCTTAATGTGGATGGGGATAAAATACTATTGAACCAGAGTCAGAATTCTGGTCCTTTTTCTAGGATTGCACTTTCAATGCAAACAATTCTTCATCTCCTCTGGTATAAGCAAGAAATAAGCTTGTTCTTCAAAGATATTTCATCCTGGGCATCATCTGGTGAACCTGTGCCCTCGAACAGGGGTATGTTGGCCCGCTGATAAGAAGTGAAGACCGACTGGTGCCTGTGAATGGCTGAATACTCGTGTGCATCCTCGCCAGCAAAGTCAACAGGGTCCTGCTCCCTGTCCAAGTCTGCATCCTCCTGAGCTCCATGCTCTAGTATGTCCTCTAGTGCATCATCAGGGTGAGGCTGCTCTACCTCAACGGACTGGTGCGGATCTTGCGGTATCCCATCCTGTGATGGACGGTACGTGAAATCTGATAGATCCTCAAACCGCATCTCAATATCCGTCTGCCTGTCAGCAATCTCGGTCTGCTGGGCCAATATCTGCTCCTGCTGGCCTCTCATAGCAGCCTGCTGCTGTTGGAAGATCAGTAAGTGCGCTCAGTATGCGTGCCAGCTGATCAGAAATATCCTGGCCTGGTCGAGATGCCATGGCTCTGCATGAGAACCATAAATTAGTCATAACAATGTCATAGACAGATACTTATCCATAAATGCTTTTCTCTATTTGGGATATAACATGAAAATTAATGAAATTGGTGACATTTGTGGTTATTGAATAACAATGTCATATTTCCCTTCTCGAACTCACGACAAGTCGGAAGACTGTCGCTATTCGAGAACTTAATGCGATCGGAATTGAAATACTGCGAATGGGCGTATCGGGGTACCACTGCTCTGATACCAAACTGTGAACCCCTCAGGATCCGGGTACCCGTTTACGCGCAATTCGCAATATATCATTCACATTTAATCACACAAGTCGCACAAATACAGGGAAAATTGAGCGCACTTACTGATCTTCAGCAGGGCAGGCTGCTATGAGAGGCCAGCAGGAGCAGATATTGGCCCAGCAGACCGAGATTGCTGACAGGCAGACGGATATTGAGATGCGGTTTGAGGATCTACTTCGCGCATGCACTTTGGAGTGGAAAGGGTCCTGGAAGGACCATTTGCCCTTGGTGGAATTCACGTACAACAACAGCTATCACTCCAGTATTGGCATGGCACCATTCGAAGCCCTATACGGGCGGAGATGCCTCACACCTCTCAGTTGGCGTGAGGTAGGCGATCATGCTTTATATTCCGTAGATCTCTTGGAGGAGACTGCGAGAGCTGTTGATCTTGTGAGACGGAGGCTGTTGACGGCACAAAGTCGCCAGAAGAGCTATGCAGACCGTCGGAGGAGAGACTTAGAGTTTCAGGTAATCTAATTATTTTCTCCTCATCCACTCAATTATGATATATATGTGTTCAACCTAATCTTATACTAATTATATTCCTATAAATTATAGGTTGGAGATTGGGTATTTTTGCGAGTATGAAAGGAGTGCAGAGATTCGGTGTTCGTGGCAAGTTGGCGCCGCGATATGTTGGACCATTCGAGATTCTGGCTAGAGTAGGGAAGGTTGCTTACCGAGTAGCTCTTCCTCCACATCTTTCAGCTATTCATGATGTTTTTCACATATCAAATCTGAGGAAGTATGTCCACGACCCTCGCCACATTGTCAGTTACGAGAATCTCGATGTAGAGCCGGACCTGACTTATGAAGAAAAGCCTGTCCAGATACTTGACCGTGCCGTGAAGAAGCTTCGCAGCAAAGAGATTTCATTGGTCAAGGTTTTGTGGCACCGACACGGCGTCAAGGAAGCGACATGGGAGACTGAAGCCGACATGCGGGCACGATACCCGCAGCTATTCTGATGTAATCATCAAAACAAGCTTTTGTAATTAGATACATTATAAATATATGGCTTGTTTTCTCTTTGAGGTTTTTATGGGTTCAAAACCCTTTGAGGTTTTTATGGACATATGGAATTTAAACAAGTCACTGAATAGCCTTAACTCGAGTCTCGAGGACGAGACTCCCTTTGAGGTTTTTATACCGACCCTACTTAAAGTGGGAGAAGGCTTCGCCTCTATAACAAGTTAAAAACTATGCTTCCTATAATACAGTTAGACATGAGAAAATAGCTAATATCATCCCTTAAACCTTGTTAAAAAAATATATATCGCCAAAGATATAAATTGTTGGGTGTTGTTATTGGGTAATTGGATTTTGGGTTTGGATACATTTGACCCTCCATATAAATAATGTACACACCCCTCCACTGGTAACCGAGTGGAATAAAAAGAAAACGTAGCCGTGTGTGTGCACTACGTTGTCCCTAGTGATTTTTACCTTCCGTTGAGAATGGTTTTCCACGTTGTGGCCCGTGTGTGATTTCTTGCTTGATTAGTTTTCCACATAAATAAATGTGAAATAGGTTGTTTCATCCATTGTCATTTTCAAACTCAAACTAAAAACATATACTAAAATATCATATTTGTTATAATGACTGTGTTGTAATAAAAAATGATGCAATTATACAATACACATTAAATTAAGTTATACAAAAAAGGAATAATATAGAAATTGCAGTACACATTAGATTAAGTTATTGTGGAAAGGAAGAAAAAAGGTATATTGGTGAATGAACCTTAGCCCTCTATATATAAGACGAGGCTAGGATTAGGGAGTACAGTCATCCAGTGGTTACGGACTTTATGGTCTTTGTGCTTCTCACGGTTGTTTCGCCCACACCTATGGATATACGGTGCCAACTTGTCGTCGCTTTCTTAATATCATAGATCATTGAGTTGGCGATATATGTGGTATCGAGTGTATAAGTTCGTGAAGAGGGTCGGACAAGTTGAATGATAAAGAGTGGCTCAATCAACAAAAAACTGGAGTAGCCCCACAAGCACTCCCACCCCCCACTAGACACAGAGGAGAAAGAGCCCTCTATATGTAAGAAGAGGCTAGGGTTGGGTAGTACAGTATACCAATGGATATAAACATTCATCGTTATTCGATGATATTCTTTCTTCTCACAACTTCTTTTTCGAATCTCTGGATATATGGTGCCAAATCATCGCCTCTTTTCATGATCTCTTCGAGCATCGAATTGGTGGTGCATGTGGCATCGATTGTATGAGTTCATGAAGGGGGTTGGACAAGTTGAAAGAGGAATGCCTTCATCGACAAAAAAGAGCGACCCCCCCCCCCGACTAAAACACGGGGGAGGAAGAGTCTTGGTGAAAATTAGACCATGAACGACATGAAGAAAATTGACATGGTCATATTGTAGTTGCACCCCCCCCCTCAGGCCTTCCGATTACAGGGTGCAATCCCTTGGGATGTACATGCTAGTACAACCAGAAAGCTGAAGGACGTAGGCAGTGAGCTAGGACAAGACATGATATTAACTATCTGTCACCAGAGTCGATTTAGAAAGCATGGGTAGAGTCGAAGTAGTCGAGGTAGCTGCATATGATCCACAGTGTGGGCTATTAAATAAAGTATTAATTAAATAATCAAATGGAAGTATAAAAGTATCTCTTCAAGAAATATAAATGTATGAAAGTACCCCCAAGGGTTACATCTCTCGTGTACTCTAACGTCCCCCTCGATCTTGAGCATAAATATCTCACATGTTCATATTGTTACAGCATCATTCAAAAGATGGATAGCTCGGATGTTCTGATTGGAGCGCTGGTGGAGAGCGAAGGCAAAAGGGGGTGGGGCGTCCGAAAGCTCGGGAAACAAGATGGATAGCTCGACGTATGCAGCTGGAGGTGCTCTCTCTGGTCGGGAAGATGTGAAGGGGAAGGGGGTGGTTCTCGGGGTCGTGGCTGGGTCTCCGTTGCGTGCTGAAGGCTGCGAGGAGAGGAGGGAGGTGGATGGTGAGTGGGTACAGGTCTCTCACAAGAAGCCTGGGAAGCGGTGCTTTAGGTGCGGTGAGCATGGTCATGTTGCTTCGTTTTGTCGGCTTCCCGCTAGATGTTATGATTGTGGGAAGGTTGGTCACCGGAAAGCCTCGTGCTGGTTCGGTTCTGGACGTGGCAACCCTCCCTCCAGGATGGCAAGCCTGTCGGGGAGTTGTGGGGGCATGCAGGCCTCGAGGTCGGTTTGGTCGGTGCCTGTCCCTGGGAGGGGGGTGCGCTCCTTTGCGCGGGTGGTGGAGGGGTCTCGCGTCATGTCTTCTTCGTCTGGCGGCGGACTGGGCAGCGCGGGTGACGGTATGGGTGGCGGTGCTGCCACGGTGGGTTTGGAGGTTGTGGGGGAAGAAATGTCAGTGGTAGATGGTGTGCATGGGAAGGGTTTGCATGGCGCGGACAGGTGCGTTACGGTAGTGGGGCTTGCCCGTCGGAGTTGCGTCGATTGGGCTGGTGTCAGATCTCATCTTCTTGGCTTTCTGGGCCCTTTCTTCACTAGGGGCGTTCAAGTGTTAGATGCTACTCGATGCTGTGTTCGTGGCCTTTCCCCGGAGCAACGGGAAAGGCTTATTCGAAATGGTGCTACCGAAGATATTGTTTGGAGGATGTTTCGCGTTGCCGATGGTGCCTTCTCCGACGCCGAGGTGTGTGTTGCGGAGGTTCGAGGTGTTCCTTTTCTCTCTAGGATTGTTCCCTGCCTTTGCAAGACCTTCCAGCGGTGGGGGGAAGTTCTTGCGATTGTGGACGATGGTCTTAAGCCGGGAGCGGACTGGAGGGTCATACGTGTTCTCATGGAGTGCAGCAAGGGCTTCCTTCACGATGCGGTTGGCAAGCTCTTCTTCGGGTCCTTGAAGATTGGCCGGTGGTGCTTTAGGGTGGAGCTTTCTATCGTCGTGTCGCCGCCTCCGCCGACGGGGGCTCTTGATTGGGCGGCCATTGTTTCCGGCCCAGTGGGCTCGGGGGTTGGGGATGTCGCCTCGTCTTCTGGCCACCAGGTGCCGCGGCTTGGGGGAACTTCCGAAGCGTCGCCCTCTGTGTTGGACTCCTCACGTCCCTTCGGGGTGCAACATCGGGTGTCGTGCTTTTCCTCAGCAAGAGACGGTTTCTTTGATATGGGGGCGTCCGAGGATGATTTGTTTCCTGATCCTCGACCGTGGTTGTCGGCTAGTGCTTTACAATTTTGCTTTTCGGGTCCAGTATCGGGCCAGGCGGCGCTGGACTTTGGCGGGTCTTTTCAATTCGGACCCTGGACGAGGATGGGGATGCCCCGTGATCCGATTAAACTGCTTGTCTCGGATACGGGTGTCGCCCGCAGGATTCAGATTGAGGACTTGGGGTCCCACTCGGATATGGATGCGCAGTGTTCGAGCCCGCTTGTTGCGTCAGTTACCAGATCCCCCTTGCCCTCCACACTCGTGATCCAGGGTGATTCGTCGCTGATGATCCCTTCTAGTTGCCCCTCGGGGTTCTTTCAGGCGTGGCTGTTGCTATTGATGTGAGGAGCCTCCCCGACAGGCGGTCGGGGAAAAGATATCGGAGGCGTAATCGATCGCGGCTGGGATCCTTGGTGAAGCATTCTTGTGCGACTTTGAGGGACTCCGTGGCGGAGGCGGTTGGTCTCATCCTCATTGGGGGTCTTTCTGACGTGTCTTAATGAAGGTTCTCTCCTGGAACGTTAGGGGCCTTGGGGAGGTCGATAAGAGACGGTCTTTGGGCTCTAGATTTTCCGATTGGGGCCGTGATATTGTTTTTATTCAAGAAATGAAATTGAGGGGGGTTGATGATACCCTTTGGCGCTCTTTTGGTGTGGGTGCTCTGGATGAATTCGGGCGGTGGATGCTTGGGACGGCGGAGGGCTTCTTAATTCGTGGCGTTTTGCGGCGTTCTCCTTCAGCTCTGTTTTGGCGGGAAGACATATGTTATATGTGGTGCTAACCCGGGTTGATACTGCCTTGCCTATCGCTTTCTCCTGTATTTATGCCCCATGTTGCCACATTATGAGGAAGGAGCTGTGGGATGATTTTCGCGCTGCGGCTACTGCTTTTGAGGGGTTTCCCTGGCTCTTGGGGGGAGACTTCAATGTTACGCTTCACTCTTCGGATCGCCCCCGGGGCAGAGGGGGGCAGGACCCGGGGTCCCTTGACTTTGCTGAGATTTTGGATGAGCTAGCTCTGGAGGGTTTGGTGCCTGATAATATTTCCTACACATGGAGGAACAATTCTACCCGTTCTAGGCGTGATCGGTTCTTGGCTTCTGGGAAGCTGTTGGAGTGTTTCCCTCTCTGTTCGATTTCCTCTCGCCCCCGATCTTTTTCAGACCACTCGCCTATTATCTGGGAGTCTGGTGAGGGCCAACGGGCGAGGGGCCTCTTTCGTTACGAGAAGTGCTGGCTCTAGGAGGCTAATTTCAAGGAGGTGGTGATGATGCACTGGGCTCAATCGTGCTTTGTGGGGTCTGCGGCTTATAGACTTGATCAGAAGCTCGCCTCGTTGCGGAAGGTGCTTGCGTTATTCAAGGAGTCGAGATTGGCGAGAGGTGCCGTCAGGGCTGCGGCGGAGGACGTCATTGTGGTCCTTAATCGTGCTGAGAATGAAAGGGACCTCCTGCCTGAGGAACTTCGTGAGCGCTTATCTGCGCATAAGCAAGTCGTGGCGGAGGACAAGAAACGGGCTATTGAGTGGCGTCAGCGCTCGAGAATGAACTGGATCAAAGAGGGAGATGCCAATACGGCATTCTTTCATCGTGTGGCTAGTAGTAGGAAGCGCTCTAACGCGATGCGCTCTGTTTCCATTAATGGTACTCGCTTTATTGGGGAGAGGGAGATGGGACTCACCATTGTTGATCATTTCAAATGCTTCTCGGCGAGTCGCTCCCCGAGAAGGTGGCAATGGATGGGACATGGGGCGCCGTCCATTTCGGCCTCGGACTGCGAGTTCTTGACTCGGCCGATCTCGTTGGAGGAAATTAAGGAGGCCGTGTGGGACTTGGACGAGGATGGGTCCCCGGGCTCTGACGGTTTTTCGGTGGTGTTTTATCGAGACTTTTGGGAGGTGGTGGCCCGTGATGTTTTGGAGGTTGTGTCCGAGTTCTGCAATGGGAATTCTGGTTTTGATCGGATTAATAGGGCCATCATTGTGTTGATCCCGAAATCCACGGCAGCGCAGCGTATCGAGGACTTCAGTTCCGTCCTATTTCGATCTCTAATGGCATATATCTTATCGTTGCTAAGGTCTTAGCCCGTCGGCTAGCTCGTGTCATGGACTCAATTGTTTCTCCGGCCCAGGCTGCTTTCATTCGGGGCAGGCAGATATCGGACTGCATTGCGGTGGCATCTGAGTTGGTCGTCGATTGGAAGAATTCTGATAAGGGGGTGCTATGGAAGATCGACTTTGCTAAGGCGTATGACTGCCTGGAGTGGCGGTTCTTGTGGTCGGTTTTGAGAAGGCGCGGGTTCCCTGAGGTATGGATTTTGTGGATGCGGCGGTGTGTGACCACCGTATCCCTCTCTGTTTTGGTAAATGGTCGGTCGGTTGGGGGCTTCTTTCAGCCGAGAAGGAGGGTGCGCCAGGGGTGTCCCCTCGCTCCCCTTCTCTTTGTTGTGGCTTCGGATGTCTTGGCGCGTATGGTGGACCATGTGATCGAAGTCGGGCTTTCGAAAGGTTATTCCAAGGGTGCCTTGCGCGTGCCCTTGATCCAATTTGCGGATGATACCATTTGCTTCATCGAGGGAGGCCCTTCCGAGGTCTCTGGTATGGCGGTGACTCTTGAACTGTTTAGCGAATTATCGGGGCTATTTATGAATGGCAGCGAGTCCAAGGTGATCCCCTTTGGGATGTCGCAGGCGAAGGCGGTGGAGTGCGGCCGAATCTTGGGGTCTCCTCCGGGTGATCTTCCTATTGAGTACCTTGGCTTGCCGCTGGTGGTGGGTAGGGTCAGGCTTCGGGACTGGTGCCTGGTTGTCGATAGAGTGGAAATGCGCCTTGCTGGCTGGCGTGCGGCTTTGCTTTCTAGAGGGGGTCGGCTTGTTCTTATCAAGGCGGTGCTTTCTTCGATCCCGGTATTCTTTCTTTCTAATCGTCGCATGCCGATGGGGATTCGCTTGCGTCTGGAGCGTTGTATGCGCAGTTTCTTGTGGGGGAGGAAGGGGGAAGGGGAAGGGGGTGCATCTTGTGGCATGGGATGAGGTTACTAGGGGTAAGCGGGAAGGTGGCCTGGGTGTGCGGAGGCTGGAGGTTGTTAATGATGCTCTTCTTCTCAAATGGGTGAGCAGAATTTGGGGTCAGGGTGATAACTTTTTCATTTCCGTTCTGAGGGAGTTCCTTGGGGAAGGACGGTTGGGGTTGGTGCGGGGGGGCGTGGTCGGTGTCCATACTCCGTTTTGGCGTAATGTATTGGATGTCTTTGTTAGGAATGTATCGCTCTTTCGGTCGGTGCTGGGGAAGGGGGACTCTTTTAAATTTTGGGTTGACGATTGGACGGGAAGGGGAGCCTTGAATGAGCGTTTCCCCCGTTTGTTTGCACTGGCGGTCGACAAAGATGCTTCGGTTGCCTCCTGCTGGGTGGATGGTTGCTGGTGTCCGCGTTTCCTGGCGAATTTCTCGGACCAGCAGCTTGATGATTTTATTTCACTTCTGGACGCCATCTGTCACGCTGATCGGTCTAGTGATGGTCAGGATCACTGGGCTTGGAAGGACGGCACCTTCTCCACGAGGAAAGCTTATCGGGCTTTGGCTCCGCCCCCACCGGAAGGGGTTGATCTCCTGGTGCGCGATTCATGCTTTTTTTGGAGCCTGAGGCTTCCTGAGCGCATTGTTTTTTTCCTTTGGCTTCTACGCAGAAAGAGGTTGTTGACGCGTGATCGCTGCGCTAGATTCATGGCTAATGTCGCCAATACCTGTGTGCTTTGTGATTCGGCTGTGGAAACCATTGATCACTTATTCTTCAGCTGCCCCGTGGTCCGAGGGATTTGGGATGATCTGGATTGGGTGAGAACGGATGACCTGTCAGCTTTCTACGACGCATTGGTGCTTAACAAGAACAGGGTTAGGAGGGACATCTTGATCCCGATTGCAAGGTTGTGGTCCATATGGTTGGGAAGGAATGAGGCCCTCTTCTCAGGCCAATGCTTTTACAGGGATAACGTTCTTATTCATTGTTCGCGTCTTGTGGATGACTGGAGTGTGGTGTAGGCCGCAGTTTGCTTTTGTTATGGTGGGGGTGGTGGTATACTTTTGTATATTCACTATTACTGTCTTGTACGTTTTTTCCTTCTTTTTCTTCTTCTTCTCTTTAGCTTTTTAATATATTGGGGCGAACACCGTTGAGTGTCTCCCCCTTTTTTGAGCCTCGAAAAAAAAAGCATAATTCAAAAGAGGTCTAAAAAGTTCTTTGGTAAATACCTATGGTCTGATCTGCAGAAGAAAAATTGAAAGTCTGCAGAACCCCTCGCTAGATGAAGCCTCTGGAGAAGTGGCAATCAACCTCTACATGTTTGGTACTCTCAAGAAACATGGAGTTGTTTTCTATGTGCACTATTCTATGGTAGCATCCCAACTTCACTATATCTAGTGGAATATGAAAACCAATAGATACTGCATGTAACAGATGAGAGAGATCAATACATAATATCCGGCCTCTTGAGAGGCCTTCTCACATGGTTTCATCCCGCTCCTCACAGAGTAGGGTTCCACTTAAAATCCCAATATGCTTCCATATTCTTTATTTCTTTATCTTTGGTACGCTTCTGTATTATCGTTTTCTATATGGTACTAGAGCGGATTCGATTCTTGGATTTCTGTTCTTGGATATTATTCTTTTGTCCTAGAAGATTTGTGTTTGAATATTATTATTCTGCATTCGTGATCGAGATTCGAGATTCATTCCATGATTTTCAAAATCCTATTTTTGCGAAATTCGATTTTGATGATTTATTCTTGAAGACTACTATTGTATGTTCAAGATATGTTAAAAGATTCTTCCTCGATTCACTTGCAAGTTGTTGAAGATCTCGTCAACAATGTCGGCTTTCTACTGAAACCTTAAATCCGAGATTAGGTTTCTGACCAGATCTGAAGGAGCACGACCCCCTAGTGAATTTTTGGTCACTCGCGGAAATCAGAGTTCGCAATCCTCTAAGCAAGATCCTGGGCAGCACCAAAGATGAAGCTTCATGCCTCTCACAATTCACACACAGGAAACTTCAAGCACGCATCTTCGCAGAGTTCCTCCTCGCGTGTGGGGCACCTCTCCGGGTCGTAACGCGGCCCATTTCGAGGCATTATAACTGCTTTGGTGGTCGAAGGAGTTGATCTTCTCGTTGCCACCGCCTTCGTTCCAGCAAGAA
The DNA here is from genome assembly GCA_037367405.1 of Ottelia alismoides. Lineage (NCBI taxonomy): Eukaryota > Viridiplantae > Streptophyta > Magnoliopsida > Alismatales > Hydrocharitaceae > Ottelia > Ottelia alismoides. The sequence goes on from JAZKJV010011855.1 coordinate 167,074, forward strand.
AGGTTGCGTCTGGATACAAGCATGCTCATACAGGTCCAAAACACAGCATTACCATCAGGTTCATGTCCCTGATGGCCATCGCAATCGCAACTTCGATCGGAATTGCTACAACAGTGCAACAACGCCTCCTACCCTCAGGCGGCACAAGCATGTGACAGCCCCTCATGACGAAGGCTTCAACCCCAAGTGCATACCAATCTTTGTGCATCCTTCCCCTCAAGCCTCCAACCGACATCGTTTCGCTGCACCTCCACGCAAGGTGCATGTTCTCCACCTCCAGCCTTCAGTCACAGGTGCTGGAGGTGGGTTCTCTTTAATGGAGAACCCTAATTGTTCAATCCCTCACGCAAAGATGGGGAGGCCATTTATTTACTTAAAAGTCTAATCGGGTTTGGGCTACTGCTGCAAATTCAAAAAAAAAGTGGGGGATATTATTGAGTACGGTTATGCATTTCCAATTGAGCGAAAAAATTGAAAGGCCTAATTCAGAAAAGGGAGAGGGGGCTACGAAAAACAAGGGGGTTGTAGTTTTGGGCCCTATTTGGGTTGTTTTCAAAAAAAATATTTATTTTTGGGAAAAGGTGCGTATAAAAAAATCATATGCGGGAAAAAAATGGAGACGGCTAAAAAGGGGATACTGCTAAAAAAAGGAAGAAAGAAAAGGAGAAATACCAAGAAAATTTGGTTTGAGGAAAAAGCTGAGAAAAAAAAGATATCGGGTTATGTGATTTTTTTGTGTTTTCCCATATTCAGGTCTTCTCTCAAATTCGTCGATGACATCTATTCCGACCAATATGGGAAAGGGGGAGTATTACGTAGAGTTCTACAGGATAGATTCAGTCCAGTTCAGATTCAGACGTCCAGATTTCAGATTATGCAATTCAAATTCAGACTTTACATCAGATTGTCTCAGAGTATACGTTTGATTCGTACATATATGCGATCATTATTTGCGAGGTCCCCATCTTTTATTTGGACCCAGAGTTTTCATGTGATCCATAGAGAGTCCAGAGCAAAGATCCCATTTTTTGAGTAAGTGTGGACTCAAGGTTTTCATGTGGATTCATAGGGACTCCATAGTAGAGACCCCATCCTCAGAGCCAGTATTGGGGAGACTCAGTTCTCCGACGAGAAGACATTCAGACTCCATTCTCCAGCAACCATGGACTTCGACAAGGATGTGTCTACAACATTATTCCAATTTGAGCCTTTAGAGAGATGGAGCAGTTGTGGGCCAGAGTTCTCCAAGTGGAGACTCATTCCAGTTTCAGTGACTCAGGCCATAGTAAGCTATATCGCGATATATCAATGATATATCGGTATCGAATGATGACCGATATATCGTCGTTATGGCCAATATTTACCCTTCCAAGGCTATTTTCTTCACAAAATCGATCTGATTTAGGTGATATGGCGTCGATATATTGCCGATATATCGATGATATATCGTATCGACATGATAATGATACCTATACCGATATTACCTACACTGACTCAGACATACGTAGTACAGAGCACACATTCTCCGACGAGGAGACCCAGTTCAGTTCATACTCCATCCCTTCAGTTTCTCCTCACCAGCACGGCATGAGAAGCAAGGTCCTCAACAGGCGGCCAATAGAGTATGTGTTGAGTTGATACTGTCTATAGTGTCTTGTATTACGAGTGAGTGATTTCTTTCTATTTGTCCAAGCTAAGCATTGCATGCTCCAGCTTGAGGGAGAGTGTTAAAGTATGTGTCGCATGTATAGATAGGTAATTGGATCCCTCCAAAGTCCAATTACTACATCCACAGGTTTAGTCTCATATCTATTCTTAGTGGGATTCTGGTCTGTTTATGGGGCTATGTAAGAAGCCCCACACCACAGGTAACAGATGAGAGAGATCAATACAAAGTATCGGTCATGTTGAGAGGTCTTCTCCCGTAGTTCCATCCTGCTCCTCACAGAATAGGGTTCCACGTAAAATCCCAGTCTGCTTCTATATTCTTTATTTCTTTATCTTTGATACGCTTTCGTATTATCATTTTCTACATGGTATCGGAGCAGGTTCGATTTTGGGATTTCTGTTCTTGAAGATTATTCTTATGTTCTTGAAGATGTGTTTGAAGATTATTATTCTGCATTCGTGATCGAGATTCGACATTCAGTTCCGGGTTTTCTGAAACCCTAATTTTGCATGATTCGATTTTGGTGATTTATCTTTGAAGACTACTACTGTATGTCCAAGATCTGTTCAAAGATTCTTCCACGATTCACGTACAAGTTGCTGAAGATCTCATCAGCAATGTTGGGTTTCTTTTGAAACCGTAAATCTGAGATTGGATTTTTGTCCAGATATGAAGGCGCAAGATCCCCTAGCGCATTTTCAATCACTCGCGGAGATCAGAGTTTACGGTCCTCTACACAGGATCCCAAGCATCACCAAAGATAAAGCTTCAAGCCTCCCACAATCCGCGCGGAGGAAACTTCAAGTGCGCATCTTCGCTGAGTTTCTCCTCACATGCACGACACCTTTCCAGGCAGTAACGCGACCTAATGGCATTCTTATAGATGTATGGAGAGTTCTAGGTGAGCGTGGTTTGACTTGGATTACAAACTTATTCAATGTTATTTGGCGAAGCAAGAAAATGCTTGAAGAATGGAGGAAAAGCATCGTGGTGCCTCTTTATAAGAGTAAAGGAGACATTCAAACTTGTGTGAATGGCATAGGTATCAAGTTGATGAGTCATTCTATGAAAATTTGGGGGCGAGTGATCGAAAGAAGGTTGAGGCAAGTTTCTAAAGTAAAAGAAAATCAATCTGGTTCATGTTAGGTTGCTCAACTATTGAAGTCATCCACTTACTGAGAAGAACAATAGAGATTTATAAAGCTAAAAGAAAGAACCTCCATATGATTTTTATTGATTTGGATAAGGCTTATGACTCTGTCCATGAGAGATATTATGGAGAGTTTTGGAGAAGAGACAAGTACATATCCTATACATTAACCTCATAAAGGATATGTATGATAGGGCTTCATCTTGTATAAGGATCCAGTTTGAGACTGACTATTTTGACATCGACATCGGTCAACATCAATGTTCGGCTTTGAGTTCATTCCTTTTTACTTTGATTATGGGCGAGTTCACTAGTCACACTCAGGATAAGATACATTGGTGTATGTTATTCGCTGATGATATTGTGTTGATTGATGAGACTAGAGATGAAATAAATGAGAAGATTGAGGTCTGAAGACATGCATTAGAAACTAAAGGATTTCGTATAAGTAGGGCTAAGACTGAATATATGGAATGTCCTTTTGGTGGATGCAATGGTGAAGGAATCGAGGTGAAGATTAGTGATGATAATATTCAGAAGAAAGATTCTTGTAGATATTTGGGACCTATTTTGCAACATGATGGGGAAATTGATGGAGATGTTACTAAAATTATAAACGCAAGTTGGCTAAAGTGGAGAGGAGCCTCCATTGTTCTATGTGATAAGAAAATTCCATTAAAAATCAAAGGAAGTTTTACAAATAGTCATAAGACTCGTTATGCTCTACGTCTACGGATCTGAATGTTGGCCTGTAAACCATAGACATGTGCAGAGAATGGCAGTAGCAGAAATGAAAATGCTAAGGTGGATGTGTGGACATACACGTAAAGATCGTGTTCAGAATGATGCAATCAGAAGGAAAGTTGTTGTAGCTCTGATCGAGGATAAGATTCGAGAAAACCGCTTAAGGTGGTTTGACCATTTGGAAAGGAAGTCGGCCAATGCACCAGTTAGGAGATGCAACTTTGGGATGTTGAGCTGGCTAAGAGAGGGCAAGGAGACCCAAAAAGTACTGGAATGGGACTATCCGAAGGGATCTTAGTTTTTTGAATCTAAGCCCAATAATGACCCAACATAGATCTTAATAGAGGCAAAGAATCCATGTAGCTGACCCTACTTAATATGGAAAAAGGCTTTGTTGTTGTTGGATTTATTTTCGAATATTAGCTCGTGATATGTAGCAAACATTTTGTTTTTAATTTGCTTCTTTTTTCTGTTGCTTCAACTGCTTCTTTTTTTATTCTTATAAATCTGAAAATTGCTAAATCTATGCAAATAAATGAGTATAAAATGGTGAATCCTACTCCCACAATAAGTGAGATAGGCTACATGGAGTCTTGATCAAATCCAAGTTGAAAGATTGGAGTATTTTTTATGCTGGTTGTCGACTACCTAACGCATCCCTTACAAGAGGGGGTTTGAATCATGGTCTTTTAAGTGGTATGCACACTGCACTACCACCAGACTATTTAAGTAGGTATATGCAAACACGAGTATATGTATAAAAAAATAATGTATAGATTTAAATAATTAAAAAAATCAAAACTGATTAATGGTTGCCTAAATGGATTAGTCGCTTGACTATGGATTAATATTTAGTTAGTGATCCAGTTGAACAAATACTGACTACAGACTTCTGTGTCCTTGCCACCAATCATACTGGAAAAATGGGAGGGTACATGACTCCAAGGCTTCGCATCGAACATGACGACCCATGCTAGAACTATCAACATGAATGGCGACTAGAAGGCCGGCCAACATCTGCAGTGGTTTGGTCGTGGCAATGGTACATTGTAGTTGGGATAATGCAACAAGGTTGATCTGTATCTTTCATGAGCGATTATCTAAGATGCCATCTAGGATGCAAATGGTTACATATATATCCACATTCGATCTGCAATCGTATCCATTTTATATAGATTTTGACACATGTATCCTATCCATTAAAAATGGATAAGGATATGGATTTCTGATTAATCATATATAATTTAATAATTTCCTTCTCGAAAAAATATACATAAGACAATTATGTACCTTTTTTCATCCCCAATGCATGTATATTTATGTCAATCTATAGAGTATTTCTAAAATTATTTGTATGGGATAGATATTCGTTTTACATCTGCATATATCTATTTCGGATATGGTAACATAACTTTAATATTCATCTAAATCTTTATACGCATTCTATTAGTATTTTAAAAATTGATAAGGTTTTAATAATACATATATCTGTACACGTATCCGACCGTTCGCATCCCTAATGCAATCACACCCTTTTCACAAGGTTGGTGCGTGTTTATGGAGTAATATTTGTGGTGGATGAAAATATTTCTTTTGAAGTATAAATAGGTATATTTATACTTTTCTAGCTTATTTCAATAAAATGTACATGTACATGCACAATCTCCGTGCTAATGCAAATTCTAGCAGTCTCTCAGATCATGTTGGAGAAGCTTGGGAAGGACGACCATACACAAATAAGTTGAACGAATGAGGTAGGAAGTTAAGATTGGAAACAACAAACAAGTCAATTCAATAGAAAAATTAAACCGAACTATTGTTTAATGAAGACCAAAATCTTTAGTCATTAAAAACATTCAAAAGAATTATCGCGATTAATAGAGAGGGAAATGCACTACTAAATAAACTTCCATACATTTGCTAAATTATTACTTGTTCAGTAGTTTCTCAATGGCCTCTCTTGTATTGCCGGGAATGAGTGGTTTTATTGAGGAATTAGTAGTATTTTTTGGAATAATTACCAATCAAAATACCTTTTAGTGCTAAAAATACTAATTACTTTTGTAATAGCAATTGGAACGATATTAACACCTATTTATTTATTATCTATGTTACGTCAAATGTTTTATGGATACAAATTATTTAATGCTCAAAAGTCATATTTTATGGATTCTGGGCCACGAGAACTATTTGTTTCGAGTTGTATCGTTTTGTCTGTAATAGCAATTGGTATTTACCATGATTTTGTTTCCTCGCTATCAGTTTGTAAAGATTTTTTTTAATAGAAGAAGGGGGAGCCCTCCCAAGGCGGGAGTCACCACATCAAAGTATCCATTAATAACGAAAGGTTACATCAGTTGGATATCCAGAAATTGTACAAAGAATTACAGTGCGCTAGTACATTTTTCATAGTAAAACTGTTGCCCCTTGAAAGTGCAATCATTCCTGCCAAGCCAAATAGCCCAAAGGGCGGCAAAGGGCCTAGATACATCACCTGAGGACCCAAGCCCCACCGATCGAATAGATCTCCAAAAATGTTTCAAGCCGGATGCCTGGACCCAAGTCAGCCCCAAAGAATCTCAGACATGTGCCGAAAAACCAGCAACCGAAGAAAATGTAGTCCGCGTCCTCCTCGCATCTGTCACACTTCAAATCCATTACACCCAGCAGTCTCCCCCTTCTTACTTTGTCGCACAGACGGTCTCTCCTTAGACACCAAAGGAACACCTTAACCCGAGTAGAAATCTTGGCCGCCCAAATCACTTTTGTGTCCGCACATAGGTCTTCATCACGCACCATTCCACCACCACGCAGCTTCCGATAGGCAATCTTTACTGAGAACTTTCCATCCGCCCAACCAAAATGATCCGGCTCACCGGACATCTCCCCAACAGAGGGATCTCAGATAGCAGTCACATAAACTCCTCCATCCGCTGATCGGAGAGAACCGAAAGGAACCTCGGAGCCCACGACCCAGAGTCGGTCACCTCCGCCACCCGCGCCCCCCTGTTCCAAGCTAAATCCATCAGCCTAGAGAAGCGGTGGGCCAGTGTACCCTCCCCCGTCCAGTCATCATGCCAAAACCGGAAAAGCTGACCATTCCCCAACCTCGGCCGTAGGAAATGCCTGAGCCTCGGAAGCACGGCACGGATCCCCATCCACAACGAAGACTCATGGCACTTCCTTGCAGCCACCAACTCCCCTGTGACACCATAGATCTTCCTCAACAGCCTTGAAACCAACGAGTCGGATGAACCCCAAATCTACACCACCCATTTGGCAATCAAAGCTTTGTTCATCAATTCTACATCCCGGACACCTAGACCCCCCTTCGAAACAGGTACAGCAAGATCCTTCCAAGCAACCAAGTGTAAGCCCCTCGTTGCTTGCCTCCCATCTGACCAGAAAAAAATCTCATCATAGCCTCTACCTTCTTTCTAACCCCAACAAGCATCAATCTCGTCGAGTAGAAAAAAACAGGTTGGCTGAAAGAACGTGCTTCAGCAGGGTAAGCTTCCCACCCCTGGACAGAGTGGTAGTCTTCCAGTCCTCCAGCCGCTCCTCCATTCTCCGCAGAACACAATCCCAATCGGACCTCCTCAGCCTGCCGTCAACCAGAGGCAACCCCAGATAGGTGATCGGTAAATGCCCCTGAGGGCATCCCATCCACTCCGCGAGTATGTTTCCCTATGCATCGTCCATCGACATTGGAACCAAAATCGATTTCTGCCTGTTAATCTGCAAACCCGACAGGCACCCAAATATGTCGACCAAAATAGCCGCATTGTGGTTCTGCTCCTCTGTCCCCTCCAGAAAGATCAGCGTGTCATCCGCATACTGCAACACAGGAACGGAGATGTCCCCCATCCGGAAGCCCTCACACCACTTCTCTCCAACCGCCCGCTGAAACAAAACCGCAAGACAGTCTGCCACCAACACAAAAAGCAGGGGAGCCAGAGGGCAGCCCTGACACAACCCCCCTCTGCGGTTGGAACCAACCCCCCTCCGACCTTCCGTTGACCAACACAGAGCACGAGCTAGTAGTGATGCATCTCTTGATCCAACGAATCCACTCTTCTGAAAATCCCCTTCTCTGCAGCGATATCCACAGAAACCTCCAACTGACACAATCGTAGGCCTTGACGTAGTCAATCTTCCAGACAGCACCTTTGTTTCTAGACCTCTTCCACTCAAGACAAACTTCCGAATCAGTGACGACCCCATCCGCCAAACATCGGCCTGGAATGAACGCAGATTGTGCAGGTAAAACCACAGAGCTCAACACAGCTTTAAGCATGCTCACAAGCACCTTGGCGACAATAAGATAGATGTCATTAGAGATAGAGATAGGCATGAAATCCCCAACCCCCACGGCTGTCTCTTTCTTTGGCAGAAGAAAAAGATAAAGGGCAGAAACGGTGTAGAAGTGATTGTTCATAAGGATTTGAAGGATTGTGTGGTTGAGGTGCAAAGATCCGGGGATCGATTATTTTGCTAAATATTGGTGCTTGAAGAAGAAATTCTGAATATCATCTCAGTTTCTGGATCACAAATTGGTTTAGATGAAAGGACTAAACAAGCTTTTTGGGAGCATCTGGATAAGATTATACAAGGAATCTCACAAAGAGAGATGATTTGCATAGGTGGAGATCTTATTGGACATGTGGGAAAAGATGCTTCAGGGTATGCTAGTGTTCATGGAGGACATGATTTTGGGGATAGAAATGAAGAGGGAAAAGTCTTTCTGGATTTTGTAATAGCATATGATATTTTCATAGCAAACACTCTCTTCAAGAAGAGGGAGGAGCATTTAATTACTTATAAGAGTGTCCCAACTAGAACGCAGATAGATTACTTTGCATTGAGGAGAAGAGATCGGTTGTTTTATAACGACTGCAAAGTAATCACAAGAGAGAGTTTGACAACCCAACATCGCTTGTTAGTCGTGGATGTGCAAATAAAAGGGATGGTAAAGAAAAGGAGGGTTCCTAAGATCACTAGAACTAGATGGGGGAATCTTCTACTGAAGCAATCGAGCTTCAGGGAGAAAGTTTTAGAAGACTTATCTGGGGATTGTAGCGGAAGTGCAAACGAGATGTGGGAGGCAGTAGCATCTTGTATCTGAAAGGTAGATAAAGAGATGCTAGGCGAGTCAAAGGGAGGAGCTCCAGGTCAAAAGGAGGTTTGGTGGTGGAGTGAAGGGGTGCAAGAGAAGCTAAAAATTAAAAGAGCATGCTTTAAATCTATGCCAAAGGATAGAACACAGGAAACTGTCACAAACTACAAAATAGCGAAGAAAGAAGCAAAGATGTAAGCGAAGCTAAGTCAAAAGCTTATGAAGTTTTGTATAAAAATTCCGACTTCAAGGAGGACCAGAAGGATATATTCAGGTTGACCAAAGCAAGAGAAAGAAAGACCAAAGACCTTTCTCAAGTGAGATGCATTAAGGACGAGGAAGGTCACGTACTTGTTACTCAGAAGGATATAGAGACTAGATGGGAACAGTACTTCCATAAACTTTTCACTAGGGAAGGAAATAGAGAGATTACTTTGGGTGATCTAGCTAGTAGTGAAAGTTACTTGAATCGTGCAAGTTATAGACGAATACAAAGAAAGGAAGTAGATGAGGCTTTGAAGGTTATGAGACCTGGGAAAAGTGTAGGACCGGATGACATCCCTGTAGAAGTATGGAGAGTTTTAGGTGAGCATGATTTGACTTGGCTTACGAATCTATTCCATGTTATTTGGCGAAGCAAGAAAATGCATGAAGATTGGAGGAGGAGTATCGTGGTGCCTCTTTATAAGAATAAATGAGAGATTCAAAATTATTCAAATTACAGAGGTATCAAGTTAATGAGTCACACTATGAAAATTTGGGAACGTGTGATCGAAAGAAGGTTGAGGCAAGTTTCCAAAGTAAAAGAAAACTAATTCGAATTCATGCCAGGTTGCTCAACTATTGAAGCCATACATTTGTTGAGGAGAACAATGCAGATTTCTTAGCAAAAAGGAAGAACCTTCATATGATCTTTATCGATTTGGAGAAGGCCTATGATTCTGTCCTACGAGAAATATTGTGGAGAGTTTTTGAGAAGAGACAAGTACATGTCATATACATTAACCTCATAAAAGATATGTATGATAGGGCTTTATCTTGTGTGAGGACCTCGTCTGGGAAGACTGACTATTTTGACATCAACACTGGTTTACATCACGGCTCAGCTTTGAGTCCATTTCTTTTTACTTTGATTATGGACGAGTTGACAAGTCACGTTCAGGATGAGTTACCTTGGTGTATATTTTTGCTGATAATATTGTGTTGATTGACGAGACTAGAGATGGAGTAAATGAGAAGCTTGAGGTCTGGAGACATGCATTGGAGACTAAAAGATTTCGTATAAGTAGGGCTAAGACGGAATATATGGAGTGTGCCTTTGATGGAAGAAATGGTGAAGCAATCGAGGTGAAGATTGGTGACGATAACATTTAGAAGAGAGATTCTTTTAGATATCTTGGATCTATGTTGCAACATGATAGGGAAATTGATGGAGATGTTACTAATAAAATAAATGCAGGCTGGCTAAAGTGGAGAGGTACCTCTGATGTGCTCTATGATAAGAAAATTCCATTAAAAAATAAAGGAAAGTTTAACAAAGCAGCCGTGAGACCTGCTATGCTCTATGGATCTAGAATGTTGGCATGTGAACCATAGACATGTGCAGAGAATGGCTGTAGCAGAAATGAAAATGCTAAGGTGGATGTGTGGACACACACGTAAAGATCGGATTCGGAATGAGGCAATCAAAAAGAAAGTTGGTGTAGCTCCGATCGAGGATAAGATGCGAGAAAACCGCTTAAGATGGTTTGGTCATTTGCAAAGAAGATCAGTTGATGCACCAGTTAGAAGATGCGGGTGTTGGGATATTAAGCCGGCTAAGAGAGGGCTAGGACGGCCTAAGTGTTGGAAAGAGACTATACGAAGGGATCTTAGTTTTTTGATACAAGCCCGGGAATTACCCGGCATAGATCTGAATGAAGGCGAAGAATCCATGTAGCCGACCCTACTTAATTGTGGGAAAAGGATTTGTTGTTGTTGTTTTTATCAGTTGATAAGGAACAAGTTATTGTATCTAATTACTTTTAATATATAATGGCATTCTAACCCTCAAAAAATCCATCAAAAATGAGGAAGAATAAAGAAAGAATTATTAGTGAGAGAAAGAAGAAAATGAGGAATCCCACTTCGTCCAACTTCTCTAAATAGTAAGCAAATTCTTTTCGAAAAATTCGTCCAATCGCTAGAATGTCCAGAAAGGTTGTCTTTCTAGTTAGTAAGAAAGGTTGTGAAGTTTTCTTCTCTTTACGCAGTTTCATAATGTTCCTCGCTAACGATCCTAGGTTAGAGCATACTCGAGGTTTCATATAAAGTGTTAAATTGATCTTTGAGCATATGATTAGTGGTCATTATACGAGTCAGATGCTCCTGACTTGGGAAAAGAGGCAGTAGCGTTGTAAAAAATGCATCAACAGAAGACTATAAGAGAAAGTGGGGCGCATCAAACATCATCTATTCCAAAAGAAGGAACAAGTTAGGAGAAGACAAGCCCCATAATCTTGCATATGTGCATTACAAATTTACATCTTGAGGTTGAAGACAAAACATACAAGAACGAGACATGACAAAGAAGACTGCATAGATCACATTAACCTCATGTATATTTTCGAAATGCATGACGATGATGATGTGGGTGAAGGTGTTCTTCAAATGTTGGTGGATTCCAATGGTGCTTCAGTATTCGAAGGTGGGGTGAAGGCCATGCAGATGTTGACAAATACTTGGCAAGATCATGTTAGATGATAGATCGTCTAGAAGGGATAGAAATTGATAATGATGCAGTTTCCACTTCCATATCAAAAACAAAAATAAAACTAATGCTTTATGGAGATGATGATGATGACAATAATGATGTTTCAGTTGGCTACTGTGATGGACAAACATATTCGGGATGGGGTGCAAGTGGACCACATGATAGGTGATTGGAGGAAGGACTACAACCAAGTTGGGATTTATGGAACAACGTATAAATGCACATTGGCAATTTGTCCCAAGCCCAAGTCCGAGTCCTACAAAGTCTATGGATAATGAGAGAGACCACGGTTATGAAAGCGATAACAATATGAAGGATGTGATATCTTCGGTCGGTTCATACATGTACGGATATACGATGCAATTCATATTATGAAGGTGGAGAAACATCGAGAACTCTAGGTGGATATGGATCACAACATGAAGAAAAATCATATAGTGCATTAGCTAAATATTTTTATGCATCTCTCCTTGGAATCCTCCTCCATCACATGACTATAGCTATGATTGCAGTAGTCAAAACTATCAAGATACCAACAATATGGCTGTAGTGATACTACCAAAACAAAACAAGCATTATCGATGGTGTTGGTCATAAAAATTTTCTTGATGCATCCTCGATAATATTTCCTCATCTTGAACAAGTATACACATGACAAAAATGCTCACATGCTCCATCATCATTACAAAGTTCACAGGTTCCTTCACATTCTCATCGTGCCACCTGTGATAGCGACTATAGCCCAAGTATCCCCGGTGCTAATCCTCGCATTGGGATTCTACCCAGTGCGAACATGAATATGAGCAGCACATTACAAATTAAGCTATGTACTCTTACATGATAAGAGAGAATCAATCACCGTGAGTTCATAGAGTACACAGTAATATGGCACGAGTGACGACAAGGGGAGATTATATGGGTCCACCATGTAACCCTTGGTTCCCATTGCCATCATTCAACCTGTCAGGTAAAATTCTACTTTGTTGTTAATTTAAATGCATATAACCTAGTTTTGTGTTTTAGAGAAAAGTTTTGTTTTTTTGAATCATAAAAGGGGGGAACACACAAAGATGTCTTCCCCACGTGGCTTAATTATGACAAAAAATCAACATTACATGAGCCAATACTAGAGGAGAGCCTTTAAATGATGCATTACATTTTCTACATAGAAGCGATCAGAATGGAAATAACGTCATTTTGAGACAACCAAATCGCTCAAATAATTGTAAGTAGTAGAAGCAACTCCATGTTTAAACGGAATTTGGCATTGAAGATGGACATTTTTTGAGGTTGTTGATATCCACCCAGCCGATGTCCAACTCCATACATATTGGCTTCACCTTCTCGCATGCAAAAAAAATAGTGATTGATCGCCTCCAACCCCTCCTCAAAAAGGGGGTACATGTTATTGTTTCTCGAGAAAAACATTGAACATCCATCCTTGGTCATAATTCGCTCTTGCTTCATTAGCCATAGGGAAACTTTGATGCGTGTTGGTGTCCTCAGTAGCTGACTCAACTAGGCATAGCTAGCCAATAGTCGATCGACCCAACTAATTATGCCGACTAGTCGGTTGAGTTTTTAATCTCATTTTTTATTCCTCCTTTATGATATTATATTATTGTTAGTGTCTAAGTAGTCATTGTTGGTTAGCAGTTAGTAACTTAGTATATCATGTTACCTCTTATGTTTTATGTTATTCCTGTGTATCTCATGTTTATGTTGTGTATTTAGTTCATGCTAACGTGTTGCATAGTTAGTTTATGATGTAAACAGAATTACATACAAAAATAAAAAAAATAGATCGGGGGAGATGCCCCCTGCAACCCCCATGAGTGGGAGGGAAACACCTAACGTCCCCCCACCCTGCGAGTGTGACACCCGTGCTGGCAGGGTATGATACGGCAACGGGCTTAGCTCGTCCTTGAGAAGGTTGCAAAATAAGGTTCTTCAACTAAGTTCAGCAGAAACGAATGGTTAAAATTCAAGGCATATCGATAGTTTATGCTTATTCAATTTTGTATTATTTTTAATGATAATGCTATTAGTTACTACAAACATCTACGTAGGATTGATTCATTTTTATATGCTATTAATTCATTGTTAATGCTATTAGTTGGTATATTTATGTTAATTATTTTTATGAAAGCTGTTTTTTAATAGGTGTAGTACTCTTGTTATGTTGCTATGAATGTATTATAGTACTGAAGATATATAAATCTATGCAAATATAGAAGAATATATGTATAAAAAATAATTTAAATTAAAATGATAAAAAAATTAAAATCGATTAAAGCCCGATTAAATATGATTAGTCATCCTACTTCTAATTAATCCTTAATCAGTGATATGGCCACCTGAGTACCGACTTTTGCAGCCATGTCGCCAATCCATGGTGTCATATAACTTAGACATACTTTCCATAGTATGTAGCTTGTACGTAGTCTTTTCTAATTAATTATAATCTCAATGGCCATCACCAGGCTATCACATGTGTGCCTTCTCAAGATGAAGGCCGACTATACCGACGAGACAAAATCATCCAAAACGCATTCAGCATGTTCTCCAACCCTTTTGCAACCACGAGATATATTGTGTTAGAGAGCAATGGGGCAGAAATCTTCCACCCTTTTTGATGTCCCCCTTTGGAAGGAAAAAAAGGAGCGCTTTATTATTCCTCTCAAAGCATGCACTTCCTTGCGCAAATTCCTCCATTACTACCACATCTACAATGTCCCATATGTGGTTATCTTTCTACATGTGATTAGTTTTTATTATTATTAAGGATGCATTGTACATGTCGTTATTATTCGACGGTAGGGTACTATTATGTCAATGATATTAAGATATGTGCGATGTAATGTACCTTATGTGCTAAATACACCCCCTTCTTTATATATGTTGCTTCTTGTTCTAAGAGCTAAGATGATCTTGATTGGTGAAAATCACTTTTTGAGTCATTTCCGAGATTTCAATAGAAATTGTTGATATATAGCTTTTTCAGAACTTTACTTATATGATATCGATATAAATATGTCAATCCTTGATGGTGGTCCATCAAGATCTCATCTAGAGACAGATCGTCCAATGATCGCCTCGATGTCTTTACATGACACTTCCTCTTCTTCTACAAATATGGATGTATTTGAATACAAAAGGTTCGTAATGTATTTTTGGTTGGAGTAATATTGTGCATCATATTTATCCAAGACTAATGTGGTAGAAAATAATAATAGTCAAAAAACAATTTTACGGAAGGGGAAGTGTTCTATAAAATATTCATACATGCACATATAAATATGTATGTGTGCAAGGGTGTGATATTTTAATAATTAGGCACCTTAAATGCCTCAAGGATGTATATATAACCTAGGGTATTCTAAACCCTTTGTGCAAAGGAGCATTTCTCGCCTTAAAGACATTTATTTTAAATGCCATGTTTTATTTTGCAAATATGATGATATAAGACCTATAATAGTTTCTCAAACACTTATAGTGTGAAAATGGAGAGATTAGGAAAGTAAACATATATCTATGTTAGATAGAAACTTTTACTTCAACTAATATGATTGAAGCAACGAGAAAATGCATACCATTCAAAATATTTCTTATCGTGCCATTAGGACTTCTCCACATTGCCTTCAGCCCAAATTCCTTGACCCTAGCTTCATCTGTAAATATATTGATGAAGAAAGCATTATATAATGATTTTTTTAAAGCAAAAAGGGCCACCATCATATAGATGGGTGCCCAAAAACTTCATCATTAATTCACCAAAAAAATGCACACCAAATGTTACAAGCATCATATAATGATGGAAAAAGAAATATAGAGATGCTTGCTGAATTCTTACCCAAAGTTTTCCATGATTGTCTTATGGATAACTATTATTATCAAGCACATGCCCTCTTTATTTAATAAGAAGGGAGGAAAGCACTCATTTCATGATAATAGCATATCAACCCATGTAACTCTGCGCTAAAATAATCTGAGTAATACGGCGCTATAATCAATTGTACACTATGGGCAAGAAAAGAAACAAAAACAGTCGATTTTAGGAGCCAACCAAAGCAAGCATCCTACATCGGAGGAATTAAAAAGCAAAGATTGAATATTACATGTTCAGATAGTTCTTATATTTATCTGTTGGGAGTATCAACGCTGACTTGCCAACAAAGAAGTAATGGCGCACAAAGTGCTTCCAGATATGCCACCTATGCAAGCATTATCAACATTGCGCCACTCGGGTAATTAAACAATATGTACAACTATCCATTTGGAATATAAACACTAACTATACCAATAATTGCAAAGTTATGCAGCATAAGCACTTCTAAATTCACGTGCACACCATAATCTCTTGGTCAAGGAAAAACACATGCACGTGTATATGCACAACTTGCTAATCAGTTAGACAAGGTCACATAAATAATCCATTTTTTCTAAACAAGCTGATCTGTCCTTTTTTTTCGAAGCCAAAAGATGACCATCTAAAGCAGGATATCATCCAAAAAAAATAAAGGGTTTTTATCAGTTGTGTCCCTCTGAGATATTGCAATTTCAGTTATGCTCCTCCCTTTTTGGAAATATCAATTGTGCCCTCGACTTCTTGCCGTACTATCACTTGTGCCCCTCCGTTACTTTAACCGTCAATAATTTGAACTTAACCATGGTTTTCTCAAACCATGGTAAAGAGAAGAGGGGTATATCCAGAGAAAAAGCCTGCACCCCTCTTTCACTCTTCCTCCCTCCTCCTCACCCTTCAACACTTTCTCCTCTGATCACCTCCTCTATCCCCTTCTCCTTCGCCGTTCACCATCAACAACCGCATGCCTTCATCCGAGCAAAACATGATCAAAAATAACTCGAACTCATTGGTTAATTACAGGCCTAGTCTTAGTGACAGTATACTGACATAAGTTCACGCCAGCTGCTTGATTCAACTGACAAACAGCAATCACACCCAATTCAACTATCAAACCACGTTATGAAAACAATCACAACTTGAGGGTAGCTCAATCTATCATGTAACGATCCAATTTTCCTCAAAAATTATTGAAGAAAGTAGATAAATCATGGCTCCATTGTGACGATTTTGTAGACCTGACAGAACATCTACTGGCAGCTTAATTTAGTGCTGCCACCCCATAAACAGATCCCAATCACATGAACGGATGGAATAGATAAATCTAAATTTATAGTAAACCTGATGAAGCTTGAAGTTGAAGATTACTGGAACTTCAAGTAATATGTTTAGATGTCAAGTCTTCCTTCTTTCCGAAGTGCGGGAGGATCCAACTTCACAGTGATCTGTTTAGACCACGCACAGTCGACGCAAGCCGGAACACCGTGAGAGTTGCACATATCTCCTTCCAAGTAGCAGCTCCAAGAACAAAGAATTGTTGTCTCCAACACCGTAAGCATTGCACATATCTCCTTCCAGGCACGGGGGCGACAGGGGTAGGAGGGACGACCTGGGGGCGAGGGGAGGAGGCGGGGGCAGGGGGAGGCGCAGGGGCGGAGAGGAGAAGCTTGGGGGCAAAGGAGGCAGCGCGAGGGAAGGAGCTCGGGGAAGAGGGAGCACCTTGAGGCGGGGGAGGAGGCGGTCGAGGAGCAGGCGGTTGGGGAGGAGGAAGACAATGGGAGGAAGAGGAAGAGGATGGGGAAGGAGGAAGAAGAGGGTGTAAAATGTCATTTTCATAGGTTATTTTTAACTTAATTCCCGTTATATCCCAAAGTTAACGTCCGTTTGCGATGGGAATGAACGGCAACTAACCCGGGGGACACAAGTGATAGAAAAGCATGAAGTTTGAGGGCACAATTGATATTCCAAAAAAGGGAGGGGCATAACTGAAATTGCAATATCTCATAGGGGCACAACTGATAAAAACCCAAAAATAAAAATAAAAAACACTACAACTTCCTTTTGCAACTCTAATAACAAAGCCCTTTGCATTGCACGCCAGGTTCTCTATACATACCCCCGCCTTTAAACCACCACATTCTAAATAATCCATTTTTTCCTGTAGAAGATAATGTCTTATTTTAGAAGCCAATAGATGACTGTTCAAAGTGTATGTCATCCAGAAATTTTATTTAAAATAAAAAAATGGATATTTACACCCATAACCCTGAGTAATCCCGTAATTACCCCGGAAACCCTCTATAATAAATAATTATGCCCAGGACCCCGGATAATGGCTCCGTTTTACACCCGTAACATTCCGTTAGTTTAGTGAATTAACCTAACTATATGAGTGAGTTAATCTAACACATCTACAATCTAAGGGCTGGATAAACAAAAGGTAGAAAAAATCAGGCGGAGGTGGTTTGCACGAGGCGGAGGGGAGGGGGCTTCCAAGCTGGTGGTCGGGCTTTTGACGAGGCGGGGGAGGCTTCGACTGTAGCGGGGTCGCGGATTGCAGAGGCAGTGGTAGGGAGGGGGCGTTTCTTGCTCCGCGGCGGGGTTGCAGCGGGGAAGGGGGTTGCAGAGGCGATGGAGCTACGCGGGGGGAGGAATTACAGAGGCGATGGAGTTGGCGGGGGGGATAGAGCGCGTTTGCAGAGGCGACCGGGGGGATGGGCGGGGTGGAGCTCCCTGGACCCCTCCACCCCGCACGATCCTGCACGAGTCGTCGCCTTCTTCTCCGCCCATGCGAGCCTTCACCTCGCGCGAGCCCCCACTTCCTCCGCCTTCCATACGCGAACTCCGGCCTCCGCCACCGCCGTAAGCCTCCTCTGTCCTGCGCAAGCCCCGGTTCCGCCTCTTGCGAGCAACATCCTCCTTCGCCTGGGAAAACGCATACAATTGCTTTTTGTGAGCATCCGGTTGAGTCACAAACCCGTGAATCTTGGTCAAACGGAATAGAATTCCCTTTACTTTCATTTCTGTTTCCATCGTTGTCCGTTTAACCGTGGAAATGAATCTCGCTGATCGTTAAAAGCACTAGCACTCGGTATTATTGGGTATCGGGTTTTTCTTATTTCCGATGTCCTTTTTGAGAACTTATATTCTTGTTAATTTAAGTTCTTTAGCAGAATCAATGTTCTCACAATATCATTTCGATATATCTCGTTTGATTACGTCAGTTTGTCAAACTCTCGGGATTATGTGATCGTTGGAGTTGGGGATTTTCATTGGAGTTCAATGATATAGGCTGATGGAGTTAATAAGGAAAACATGATGTTTTTCATTATAACTGTGGCAAACACATGCTGACATGTTTTAGTTGAAGTGTTTGCGTAGGAAAATGCCAACAGCCTGATACATTGTGAATCCCCCAGCTTTCATGGGGGAGGGGAGCATGATTTTGTTTGATATAAAGAATGCCATCATGTTTTAAATTTGATGTGTTTCAGAGGGCAAAATGGTCAACATATCACTTTTCCCGTCAAAGTTAACGGACGGTCAAGACGGAACTTGACACAGGGTTATGCCATGTAAAGGTTAAGCATTATTCATGGTCCTTGGCATAATTCGTTATTATAGAGGGTTTCTGGGGTAATTACGAAATTACTCAAGGTTATGGGTGTAAATATCCCAAAGAAAAATACAACCTCCTTTTGCAACCACTAGCAACTAAGGATGAAAACGAATGTGAATATATTCGTATCGATCCGCTATCGCATTCGTTTTATACATATTTTGACTACATATTTTGACATTCGTCTTCGTAATCGTTTTAAAATGGATGCGAATATGGATATCACTTTCACATTCGCTAATATTCGCATTCGAATTCATATATTCGTTTTCGTACATAAGTATAATAACATATTTATTTATAATTGTGTGTAACCTTATTTTATGATTGCGTTCACCATTATTGATATAATTGTCATGAAATCGCTATATCTGGTCTATGTACTTCATGTATAAACCACCCTAAACATGTATATTTTAGTTAATCTATTCAATATTTCTGTTATTATTCATATCTGATTCGTATTCGTTTTTAAGGATATGGTAATACATTTTTCACATCCATCAATATTTGTATCCGCATCCATGTTCGTATTTTAAAATGGATAAGGATATGATTATACCTATATTTGTATCTGTATCCGATCGATTTCATCCCTACTCAACGGCCTTCGCATTGCACACCTTTTTTTCTCTGCAATACCTCTTGCCTCTAAACAACCGCATTCCTTTCATCTCACTCAGCCTACGAAACAACAGTTATTCTAATGGTGTTTGTATTGTTGATCACTACAATAAATCCTTATATCTGAAGCTAGCTCAAAAGGAATCTAAACCGCTCGCATTGGCCCATATAATCTCCATCGTCTCCCACACTGCAGTCAGGCTCGGACATGAGAAGAATGTGTGATCCATACCCTCCTCACCACAAGAAATCGAGCATGTGTTATCCAAGTCAACCCCCCTCTTGCTTCTAAGCATCACAGTAACTAGACTCCAATGCAACACCAACCATGCTTGCAACTTCATTATTTACGTGCAATATCTCCTTCTAGAGCAACCAATAATCGAAAGCAAAATCCAGATTGATAATCGAAATGTGTTTCCTCAATGTCTCAAATGCTTAGGATATAAAGAAATCCTCACATGCCCAATTACATGCATCCGCCACCTAACCCACAAGACCCCATCCCATCTAGCAACAAAATGTAGGAAGACAACTCAATGATCCAATCGTCACAGAATGATGTTGCAGATTGAGGTAACAACACCATATCCCAATCTCAGGAATACGTACCGATGGCCTCAAATTTCGACGAGTTTGGCATCAGTCGAATTTCGGTTTGGACAGGTTACCGAAATTCAACCGAAATGGCTAAAATGACCGAAGTATGGGGATCCTAGTACAAAAAAATGGCTGAAATGATAGAATTTTCGGTCGAATTTCGACGAAATTTTGTTTCAGACGATCACCGAAATGGTGACTAAAACCGGCATTCAGGGCTTTGTATGTAACCATCTCATGCTTGTCATCTATGAGCGCTACCAATTTGATGCAAACGAAAAATCGAGAGGGAGAGAGGAGAACGAGATGCACGACGTGCCACGCAGGACGCGACAGGGACGAGGTTGAGAGGAGAAACCTTAGAAATTGGAGAGAGGGATAATCGTGGAAGCACTATCCAAACCAAAATTATCAAATTCAATTCATAATATGATTTGACTTATAATGGACAACCACGCCCCCATATAGGGAGGGGATCTAACTATAAAAATGGTAACAGAATAAAATACAAATCAAATAAAATCCTAGTTATCTACGAGAACTGTTGAGATTACGATCAATCTCAATTTATTTAATGTAAATAAAAACAACCGACCAAATAATTTTACTAAATAAGGACGGAAAATCCTAATTTTGAGAAATCTTGAGTTCATGATTGCATCAACTCAACTTGACTCGTCAATTTGGGTTTGATTGTATCAATTCTCCATCGCTTGAAAAAAATGACTCCTGAAAAATGTTTTGATCTTTGGTCCATCTCTAGAGAATTCCATCTGATATTATTGGTCCAATCTTCCCAATTAGTTTTCTTTAATAAGGGGTGTACCTGCAATTTTTCTACTCTTTTATTCGAAATAGACTTCCTCCAAAATTACCTCTCAATTTTAACCCTCTCATAAATAGTTTTTAGGGAGGGATGTCTTTAATTTTTTTTCCCCATGGTAGCCAATCCCCCTTATTTAGAGTTTTAATTCCTCGAAGAGAGAGACACCATACTAGGGTTCCTTCTCCTCTCACGAAGCAGTAGCGACGAGATGGAACTAGAAGGTGTGCAAGACTTCGATGGTAGTAGAATCCCAGCAAGGGGCATCGGTGGCTACTAAGTTGGAGTGGCCAGAGACGGTCGCGAACTCGGTTCCCACGTTTATCAATGCAACAGTGATGGCGGTGGGGCTTCTCGATCTGTGGGATTGTTGGTGATTATGGTGACGGTGGCTCCGCAGGTCGAGTCTTCTTCTGAATCATGGGAGAGAGGTAATGTTGACTCCAGTGGTGGCAACGCTTAATGTGGCTTGGTGGAGAGGAGAAAGAGTTGTGAGGGTCGCAGGATGTGGCTAGAGCTGCAGGCGGGGTTGTTTGTGGCTGTGGGGAGAAGGTGGTGGAGCGCGGAATGTTAGAGCGTTGAACAGTAGCCCGGAACATGGCAAGAATGTTGTTGTATTTCTTCTTCTTTGTTTCTATGTAGAACATATTTAGAAGTTCATATCTTCGTACGTGTGATTTCCGTCGAATGTGGGTCATGTTTTTTCATTGTTTTCTTGTAAAGAAGTTGTATCAATAAAGTCCTTATCTTGAATTAAAATAGCTCCAGGGAATACATGTAGTGTTGTTGTATCTTCTTCATGAATGAATATATAGTCGTCTCGACAAGAATTCAACCATTGGTGTACATGCATGCTCGACATGGTTCGTTGCTCGAACTTCTTCCGACACAAACCTTGGCCAAAACGACTCAGATCGAACTTCAAGCGCCACTACTCGGTAGGATCGCCGACGGGGAACGATTCAGTCTCCATACTACGATACCACTTGATGCAAACAAAAAAATTGAGAGGGAGGAGAGAGGAGAGAAAGACGTGTGACATGCCTTGTATGACGAGAGAAAAATGAGATTGAGAGGAGAAATCCTAGAAAGTGGGGAAGGAGGGATGATGGTGGAGGCACTCCCCAAACCAAAATTCTCAAATTCGATTCATAATATGACTTGATTTACAATACCATGAGAGGCCTCTGAGAAGACCAGTCTTACGTACGACAAAGAATCTCAGTGAGCAAGTGTTGGTCACCAAAATATACTGGCAAAAAGACATCCATGTATGACCCATAGCTAAGATTGCAAACCCAACCCCTCCCTATTTTCTCGTTCAATAGCAGTAACACATGGCTTCATTGAGGTCATTTACTACTCCAGGAAGTCATTTTCCTCAATAACAAAGAAAGGGTTGATCCACCATGTTAGGCTTTGTTAAAATCCTTCTTCCACATAAAGGTACTCGTCTTTCACCTTTATTAAGTCTATACCACATCCAATGACATGACAAAACCATTCAATATCGATTGTGTCTAGATAAAACTTGTTGTCTGCAGCGAAACAATTACACACCCCACAATGTTCTCCATGATGTTTTTCCAAGGTTCGGCCGCTATCAAATATATGGAGTTACATAGCAAATTGGCCTAAAATCATCCACTCTAAAAGTACCAACCCCCCTTAGCAGCGCGAAAAGATTGAATCTGATAAGCTTATCAAAACTTGTGACCCCTCGTAGTACTCATAAACTACCTCAACCAACTCTACCCAAACAAGTCCCCATAAATCCTTAAAACCCCCAGGAGAGACTTCATGTTTGAGCCTCACCACAACATCCTAACCTCGTTCTCAGAGACACCCCTCGCAATGCTCTTCCCCTCCTTTGCAGAGAGCCAATGCACACCGAACACATTAGAGCCACAATCTGCCAAGCAAACTATAGTAGAATGATGGAAGTGCTCGATCCCCAACCTCATCCTCATCCAACTTCATCATGTCCACATAGTTGGTTCCCATCCTATAGCTAGATGCAAAGTCGAAGAATCCAAGCATTGATAGCCCCCTTCTGCAACCAGATATGCATATACCTTCTGATCTTCCTCCTAAAAAACCAAAGAGAATAAATCCCTTGCCTCTAGCTCCTCAAATAATAGACTCCTACCATCCATTACCCTATCCAAGTTGTTGGCAGCTTGAAGTGCCTCATTTCCTCTGTTCTTAAATCCTTCTCTTGTAGTCAACAAAAAGCATTTGCAACATTGTCAACATGGAAGCCAAATGCATAGTCAGGGTACATGCCACTAGAACCGACCTCCAAAACTCCTTGATTGTCTCAGTCTTAGAAACCTTACTCAAGAAACTGTTCCTTCTACCATTTATAATAGGCATGGAAAATACTAATTTCATTGCCAATTAGAAGACCCTCTTGGCCCAACCCTATACACTCTAAGATCCTTTTTCATTTCAAACATGCTCTCATTTCAAGTCATGAGATAGATAAATAGGTACATCCCATTGCATAGATCGGAAGGCGCTCGTGGTGACTAAGGGGGTCGAAGATCAAGAAGCAAGTTGTTTATACCAAACATTCTTCTTATGGCTAGCACCCAAAAGATCAGGGTTCAAATCCCTCTCCGTAGGCGTTGTGTTAGGTAGCCGGCAGCCAGCGTAAAAATTAGTCGGATCTTTCAATAGGGATTTGACCAAGAACCCATGTAGCCGACCCTACTTAAAGTGGGAGAAGGCTTCAGCATTTTTTCTTATGGCTAGATCCAATCTCCTAGTCCCTACGGAAAGGAAAAAGAGTTTCATGTTCTTCCTTTCGAGAAAGGAGGACGATCTGACATTTAAAAAGAAATCCAGGTAGATAATTACCAAAGCACCCAAAAGGGACTCCGGTGCCTCACAACATGTGGTCAGCTCCTCCTCAATTATGCCGGTTTTCATTCAGATTTTCTTAAAGCGATAAAAGGAAAATCTTTAAAAAATCAACCAGGTGGGATAGCAATACTTATTCAACCCACAAAAGTAAATGCCCAAAATTACACAGCATTGATTTGCAATGGCTGATGACTAATAAAATCAATTTTATCATCAGTATCGGCTCCCAAGGTCATACTGCTTATGATTAAAATGAGTTTAGAATCCAGATACGTAATGACGCAAGATAATAGCAGACACATTCATTAGATAAATTTGCGACTTAATGCAAATCCCCAACAATATTCTATTTGTGACTTTCCAATTGGCACTGATAGTTAAACCAGCATATATTGCATAATGAAGATTAAAGCAAAAACTCATAAAAGTCTCCTTTTGCGAGCAATCACAAGTCAATACAAGTTAGATGTCAAAACAAACCCACACTAACCAGGAGTTATTGTTGCACATTTCACCGCTACATTATACCTGCAAAAAAACAGAATAATTGTAAAATCTAAACGATTAATAATGGTATCTGCAAGAAAAGCATCTTCTATAAATGATTCAAAATAGCATTTTCTAAAAATGGTTCAAAATAGCATTTTCTATAAATGATTCAAAATGGCCTTTCAAAATGACAATGGTAAAGAGTTCAAATTGGGAAGATAGCACATCCAAAATGAATGCCATTATCAGCTTGAGAAGAATAGAAGTGCCAGTTGCCTAACATTGGGAAAGAATTGAATTTGATTTGAATGTTTGGAAGTTCAAATGAAAGGTTATCATTATATCAACAGAAACAAAATGGGATTCCTGCTACATAGTTATGTCATTACCGCAGTAGCATGCAAAACTGTGTATCATTATTTTTCTCCCCCATATTTATTTATTGCCAAACTTTTAGAACATTCTTATCAGTTAGCAGGGCGAATACTCACGGAATCGACCATGTCTTTCTAAAGAAAACTTTCCAAAGAGACGTCAAGGAAAGATGAATTAGAGGAATAATTTTTTTGAGAGAAAAAGGTTGATCTCACATGAAGATTCTCACCCAAAAACTTTATATATTCACAGATTTGAGTGTTAAAAAAAAGAGCTCAGTAAGAGTCCAGATACACATGGACGGCTTACACCAACCAAGACTCATCAAGAAGCTTGGCGTGCTCAATAACATTCAAAACATATAATATCACTTGATGAGAAACCAACCCATGTTTCACCAACCAAAGAGCCCAGATGAGAGCTGTTGGAGTATTCGTGTGTGTGCCCATTGTGTTGTAGCAGGGTAAATGGATCCTGGAGAAGATCCATTTACCCCACCCAGTTGTTTAGTCCCACATCGTCCAGTGGTGGGACTTGGAGGCTCTGCAGAGGCTATATAAGGAGCCCCAGACCTCCTGTACTCATTGAGAAAAGTAATAGAGAAACACACCCCTTTGAGGGCTTCTCCCGTGGTTTCATCCCGCTCCTCACGGAGTAGGGTTCCACGTAAAATCGTGTTCCCATGTTCTATCTTTCTTGATTTATGCTCTGTTTATCGTTTCCGCTTCCGCTTCCGATTTTCTAACATGGTATCAGAGCGGGTCGATTCTCGAGGATTTTTTGTGTTCGTTATTATTGTTCGAGATTTGTTATTATGTTCGTGAAGATTTTGCTGAGATCTAGTTCAAGTTAAGGGTTTTTTGAAACCCTAGTTCTGAGGCAGCAAGATCTCGGTTCCATTGCCGGGATCTCCTCGTCTTCCTGGCAACTCCAGCATTCCCCGGCCGCCAACTCTGATCACAGTTTCTTGGAACCCTAGGGTTCCTCGACCCTTGGCGGCGCAGATCCAGCCTCCAAGTCCATGCTCCAAGTGTTGATCCCCCAGGCCCCTGCAGCCTCTCCTCTTCCAGCCTGCGCCCCGCTTCTCCAGGCGCACCTCCAGCGGTTGCGCAACTCCCTTCCTGACGAGCCTCCAAGCCTCCAAGTACCCGCACGCGAGCACCATCGCGGAGAACCCCAGGCTCGAATATCCCATGTCTTCCAGTTGCACATCCCATGCTTGTGTGTGTCTAAGCCCCTCAGATGCGGCTCCAGAGACGATCATACCAGCCGGCGACGCGATTGCTCCTCTCGCAAGTCCTCGCGCACGACTCCAGACTCCCAGGCGCAACCCTACCGTCGCACCCCTGGCACGCCCGGTGGGACACGAACCCACAATCGCCTGATTAGAACCCCACCGTCGCACCCTCGTCGCCATGCGCCTCCTCCGCTGCAACCGCACCAGGCCCCACTCCCTTTCTCTGGCGATTCTTCGATTACAAGAGCCCAAGAGATCGCAGGCAACGAATCCCTCCTCTCAGGCACGCAATATATCTCCTATGGTGCCGCTCCTCCATCGCACACAAGCCCAATGTTGCATCCGGCCTCCCGCATGCATCTGGTGTCGCTCCTTCTCCTCCCCGGTCGCAAAGGTGGTGTCGCATAATCATCAGGTTCGGCAAATAGGAGGCGGCGCTTCATTTGATAAGAAGGGTTCCGAACCCTAAGGCGTATTCCAGGGCCATTCGTTAAAAAAATTATTTTTATTATTATTAGGCCCAATTGAGCGGTTGTATTTATTCATTAAAAAGAAAGGGGAGAGAAGGGGTAAACGAAAAGGAGAGAGGAGTTTGTTCCAAAAAAAAGGAGAGAGAGAGGGGGTGCGTAACCAAAAAAATTTATTGCAAAAAAAGGGGTGCGTACATATATCAAAAAAAACAGTACGCATTTTCAAAAAAAATGATTTGCAAAGCCGAAAAAAAATATCAACGGCTTAAAAAAATGCATGAAAAGCCGAAAAAATGTTGAAGTCGGCTATTTGTTGTTTACCCCCTATTTATCTTGTCTTCTCCCAACTTAGTCAATGTCTATTTTCCGACAAGTATGGGAGAAAGGGGGAGTATGTGTAGAGTCACAGGTCTAGATCCGGATTCCAGATTCAGATGCAGATTTCCAGACCAGCCATTCGTTCAGACTCTACAGTTCATGCGCAGTTCCAGACTCGACGTTCAGATTCCGAGTCCCAGTTTGATGCGCAATTGTTCAGACTCGACGATCATTGTTTCCGAGTCTCCAGTTTCAGACACGCACGAGTTTGCGGTCACTATCAGATGAGCATAAGTTGCCATCATTTGTTTCGCGGTCCCCATCATTCTTGTTGTTCGGCCAGAGTTTTCATGTGAGCCATAGGGACTCCTTAGTAGAGGACCATTCCCTATGCCATGTTGGCAAGGGTTTTATGTGGTATCATAGGTACACCAGAGCAGTACACCATTCTCTGAGCCAGATGGGAGAGACCCAGTTCTCCGATGAGGAGACTATTTTCAGACTCCATTCTCCAGCGACCGTGGACTCCGACGAGGATTGCACAGTCACGGCCTTTTTCAGTTCGGCCCTTTTCAGAGATGGACCAGTTGTCCACATTATTGTAGCGGGCCAGAGTACTCCGACGAGGAGACTCATTTCAGTTGCAGTGACTCTGACAGGCGCAGTTCAGAGCACATGCTCTCCGAAGAGGAGATTCGGAAGACTCACACTCCAGAGTCCAGCCCGTTCGTCCTCCTCACCTGCACGGCATGAGAAGCAACGTCCTCGACTGCAGCAATGTGCGCGTTGGGTTGATATTGTCCGTAGTGTCCTGTAGCGTTGAGTTGAGTCTCTTTATGTTTGTCCAAGCTGAGCATTGCATGCTCCAGCTTGAGGGGGAGTGTTGGAGTATTCGTGTGTGTGCCCATTGTGTTGTAGCAGGGTAAATGGATCCTGGAGAAGATCCATTTACCCCACCCAGTTGTTTAGTCCCACATCGTCCAGTGGTGGGACTTGGAGGCTCTGGAGAGGCTATATAAGGAGCCCCAGACCTCCTGTACTCATTGAGAAAAGTAATAGAGAAACACACCCCTTTGAGGGCCTCTCCCGTGGTTTCATCCCGCTCCTCACGGAGTAGGGTTCCACGTAAAATCATGGTGTTCCCATGTTCTATCTTTCTTGATTTATGCTATGTTTATCGTTTCCGCTTCCGCTTCCGATTTTCTAACAAGAGCTAATGATGATGTTTTATCCCTCTCTGTATCACTACAGTTGGTCTTAGTAGACTCCATAAAACCGAAGAGTGTTCTGTGTTCACACATTTGATGGATACCACATTCCACGCCTCTCTTGAGCTCGGGCAAGAAAAAGCATGTGCTCCAAATCCTCGCTAGACCTAGCACAATTGAGACATGACTGATCCACACCCCCGAAAAACCTAGCTCCGTGAGCATCAATCCAAGCCAAAGAAAACTTCTGACCCACGGTGAAGCCCTCCAGCATCAAATCCCTTTACATCCATGGGCATATATTCCGGGACCAAACACCACTGATACGGAGGGACCCTTATAAGCCTTCTCGATAGATAAGGACCCATCACACCATATCCATATGTCCATGCCTACAGAAGGTCCCTCCACCAAATTCAAGAAATCAGACTGCTCCATGAACTCTACCACCCTCAAATCTAACAAATCTTAGCAGAACAAAAAAGACCCAAAACCACTTGACCATGCATCCATCGCATTCCCTGGTCCCCAATCAATGCAAACACGCATGAAAACGATCATAATGAGCACCCTCCTTAATCCAATCGTTCTGCCAAAATCTGAAGCCCTCACCATCCCCCCCCCCCCAACACTAGCCTCAAAAACGACGTGACCTCAGGCATGACGTGCATACTAAAAAAGAAAACACCTAAACTTACAAAATGATGGTAGAAATGGTCAAAATCCAAAGACGTGGCCACAAGTTGCTTAATATTTGCTGAAGGTAGGTATGTAGTAATGCAATCTATATATATGTCTTCTGGTTGTTTATCAGACACAAGCAAATCCTAAATAGATTTGACTCAAAGTCTCCAGAACTTTCAAGGAGAACAAGCACTCTACATAACGAAAACTCTGTGCACCATATTGTCCTTTTTTGGCGTGTTTATTAACGAACAATGTTTCTTGGTCGGGGGACGGCTGGTTTCCGTCGCTTCTTGGCAACCTCTCTGACCAAAGGTTCGACGAGCTTCTTACTCTTCTGGATTCTATTAAGAATGCGCCCAGGCCCACGATGGGTCGTGATCACTGGGCTTGGCGGGAGGGCGACTTCTCGTCGAGGAAGGCTTTCATGACGATATCCCATCCTCCGCAGACTCAGGCGGACCCCCTCTACCGTGATTGCAACTTCCTTTGGGCTTTGAGGCTACCGGAGCGGGTAGCTATCTTCCTTTGGCTCTTCCGCAGGAGGAGGATTTTAACGCAGGATCGATGCGCTAGACTCTTTGGTGACTTGGCTTCGATGGATTGTGTCTTATGCGGCAATGACGTGGAATCCTTAAATCACCTCTTCTTCGTCTGCCCTATCGTTGCTGGCATTTGGGGGGAGGCGAGGTTGTCTTGTATCAACACTTCGGACATGGACGATTTTTGGGAATCTTTGCGATCTAACAAGGACAGGGAGCGCAGGGACTTCTTGGGCCTTTTTGCTTACATTTGGGCTATTTGGCTGGGGCGTAACGCAACTATTTTTAGAGGCCAGAGATTTTACAAAGAGAATGTGGTGGCAGGAGCGTGCAACCGCCACTATCACTGAAAATACATGACGGGACATGTTGCAATAAGGACATTGTGAATATAAGTGGAGGAAGCTGTAATACCCCAACATAGTCAGACATTGGAAACTCACAAAGTGTGAGAGTGGATTATAACAGTGGGGGACTACTAATTGATAACTTAAGCTTGAGCATTATGGGTGGTTTTCAATAGGTTTGTTTGGGCTCGAACACAATAAGTTTTCATGGTCAATTTTCCGCGATAACGGACTGAGAACCTAAGCTTGAAAGGTTATAAATGGTATCAGAGCAAGTTCTCTGATAGTGGAAATGACTACTCGATGGGACCTAAGCTATGAGCATGCAGCCGCCACTCACATTGGGAATAAATGATGGTCATATGTCACAACGAGAACATTGTGAATATAAGTGGAGGAGAGTGTAAAAACCCAAAAAATAGTCCCAAACCAGGACTCAAAAAGTGTGAGAGTGGGTTATAAGAATGGAGGATTACTACTTGACAACTTGGGCTTAAGTATTTTTATAGTTGTCAACAGATTCAATTGGACCCGAACTCAACAAGTTATCCGGATCAATTTTCCTCGATAACGGATCTGGGACCTAAATTTGGGACGTTACACCATCAGTCACGTCTATTTCATTGACGATATCAGGGATGACTACCTTTCCCAGCATCCTTTCAAGGTTCTTCGCAGGCACTTCGACAAAGGCCCACCCTCAACCACAATTGCATAATAAAATAAGCTCCGTCAAAGTTCTCGGAATGATACTGAAATGGTTATTGCTTTGAGAAAGAAATTTAGATTTTAATCCATACATTGAACCTAGACCATCTTGTGCAAGAAAGCGGGGGACATCACAACTCCAAATGGAATGCCGACGCTTGCCAGCAATAACTACAACAGGAAAATTATTTATAAACTTTGAATCACAAGGTTTCAACTCTTCAATCTTCAAGAGTGCTTTGGCCATGTAGATAACCTAGATGTTTGTCGGAAAACAAATCCTGACAAAAAATCATAGTTACGTGAGTTTTCCTTTAGAACGATAACCTGGCCAGATATTACAAAAGATTCAGATTATTTAAGTCAATTGTAGGGAAGAGTTCAAGCGTTACCTCCTATGGACCCTATTGAAAGCAGCTATAATTATTTTAAAAGATTGCTCTTTTTTCTTCTTTCTTGCAGTGATGATTGTTGCATTTAACTGTCAACCCTCAAACTCTACACCAATTACAAGATCGATACATTTTGACACCATAAAACCACGCCAATGACATCAAGTGCGAATGCAAAAGAAAGAATCAAATAAAAGAAGAAGAAGAAGAAGCTATCGACTTTACTTCAGCGTAGCCTCGGCGCTCTCGACAGTAACTCGATCGTCGGTGGCATCTCGATTCTCGAGCCCCAAATCGAAGTACTTAATATCCAGGTCGAGATACGGATGGATGAGCTGCACGTATCAGAAATAAGAGGCAGATCAATCCATACGCTCAACCTCAATCTAACAATCAATACTATCAACCCTTGGAATCTCACCTTATCCTTTATCATACTCCAGATGATCCGCGTCATCTCGTCACCTCAAAGGATCGACATCGAAACGAAACAAACAGATTCAGATACGCGGATTCTGACGACGTCGCAAAAACGTGACAGAACTCTAGGTTTCACAATGGCTCACCATCCATCTCGACGATCGGGTTCCTGACGGCGATCTTGCCGGAGGCAGCAGCGGAAGCGTACGAGCACCGCACTGAGGCTCGACGGAGGGCAGAAGTGCCGCGGAGAACCGCGGCGGGGGGCATCGCCGCGGCGGAGAGCTTGGGGATGGCGGAGGTGCGGAGAGCGAGAGCGGAGGGGGAAGAGAGGGTGGTGGCGGGCATGACTTGCTTTAGATACGAGACTCCGCTTCGGTGCTCATGTAGCAGTTAAAAGTAGGGATGAGCATGGGCAGGGCCCAGGCCCAGGCCCATTTAAGTTTGTGGGCTTTGGGCCGGGTCTAGGCCCACTAAATTTTTTTTTTGAAGGCCCAGGCCCAAGCCCGGCCCAATTATTATGGGTCGGGCCTGGGCCGGGCCGGCCCATAATGTCTCAATCTTCAATTGGGCTTGTACCGGCCAAAAACTTATGGGTCTAGACTTGGTGGGCCCATAAACTTGGCGTACCCTCGTTTGGTTATTTTGATTGTAATCTTCGTTATGAAGTATTTATTAGTTATTTAGGTCTTTATTATTTAATTATCCTACTATTTTGCACAGATTTGGTCATATCTATGATTCTACAATATCTAATGGAAAGAGTTTCATAGAGATATTATAGAAACATGTGCAAATAATAGTAAACAAACAGGTTGAAAATATACCTCAAGTGGATTAATCTGTCGACATCGTCAACTCCCTCATTAAATCCAGATGAATATATTAAAGTGAGATATCAAAGTCTAGACACATATGGGTTCTATGTGGGCTAGGCTATCGGGCCTAACGGGCCTAATTTTGGGCATCTACGTGGGCCGGGCTATCGGGCCTAATCCGCTGGGCCGGGCTAAGCCCAAGCCCGTCCCAATTATATAATGGGCCTACATCTTCGGCCCAAGCCCGGCCCATAAATAATTCGGGCTCGGGCCGGGCCGGGCTATGCGGGCCGGGCTTCGGGCTGGGCTGGGCCGGCCCAGCCCAATGCTCATCCCTAGTTAAAAGTCCCCACTTCGGGTCTATGGCTCCACTTATTATTACGAGGAAATTTAGTTTTCTATTAGACGCGCATGCCATGATCCTTATTTAAAGGATGAAATCTTCACTTGCAATAGAAATTTCTCTTAATTAAATATTTGATTGGTAAAGAAATGTTTGTGAGATATCATATTTCTTTAGAGTTTTTATATCTTATTTAGTAGATTTATGTTATGGGAAATTCGTGAAAAATGTTATAAGAGAATGAAGTTGTCCATGATTTGATATCGTATTTGATTATATATAAGTAAAGATCATTGAATAGCAATCATCATCGCAATGGTAGGTGGCTATTTATGAATGCAAGGGCAATAGACATGGCATGTAATTCTCAACTTCTCAAGCACATCAAAGTGAGAAGATTAAAAAATGGTGTCCTAAAAATTGTGATCAAGGTCTTGTAAAAATAATATCGCCACTTATATCAATTTATCGCAAACAAAGAAGATTAATACGTAAATTAGAAGATATGAGTACACTGGAGAAGGTAAAGGAGTGTGGTGCGAGTTTCTGTAGCATTTTGTAACATCTATATATGACAAGCTACAACAAATCATTGATGCTCGCATGTAAGAAATTAAATGAATCATCGTGATTGTTCAAATACTCCTCGAACATGTAGTTGTTAAATCTCAAGGAATTTTATCAAAAAGTGAAGAGTTAAGTTTGTTGAATTATAAAATGCATCCATTTATTTATTTCAATAATATAATCAAATCTGCAATAATTGATCGGGTATCTGAGACGAGTTATAAAGATAATGTGATATTTGACATTGTATTAGAAGAAAAGACATCATTATCCCATTTATAGCTTATCTACTTTGACTTCTCTTTTATCTATACAAAATCCAACATTATTGTGTCCGGGATCACTTTGATTTTAACCTAATGTGGTTGTTATATCCTTTCAACATTCGATCCATTCTTGTCCAACGTATCATAACTTTAATACTCGTCGTCATAACTACAAAAATCAATCCTTATCATTTTTTCATGCAATTACGACTACAGCCCTCCCATATAATCACACTATCATCACCCAATCAAATATTTTATTGATTGCCCCTTGCAACTTCCACTACCCAAGCACTTGTCATCTTAAGTCTCAATCACAAAACCTTCGATGTCATTGTCCATGTCCCCTAAATTAAAGCTCGGTGCAATGATTGCCCTGCATCTATACCTAATAACCGATGCACCAACACGTAATCGTGAATACATCTCTTCATACCCCCTCTCCTAAATTAAGGCTCGTCATAAAAGTTTGTTTTTCTCAACTAAAATATTCCCTCATCGGTAAATCACTTTCCTCGTATGCATTTAAAACCTATTGATCCACTCATACAATTTAACGAGTTAGTATTAGTTACTTGTCCGCAAAGCTTCTGTGATGTTTGTTACACTTGACAACCACTTACTAGGCATGCATATCATTAACAGTTTGTGATCTTCCATTATATCAGCAATGAGGACCACAACCTCACATCATTATCCAAGTATATGCTCTTTGTGAAATACTTGTTATGGAATGTTGAAAGCATGATCAACCATGCATATGTTAAACAATAATTACACGGATTCAAATGAATTGAGAGAAAAGCATTATAGATTAACATATTATCGTCATGCATTATTCATTATCCGATTACAGAATGCAAGTAGGAACCGATTAAATAAATAGAAACATAAATTAAGGCGTGATCCAGGAAAGGTAAAGCAATAAACGAATTACGGCAAACAAACTGAAAGAATAATAAGGTTAGAGATCACCGAAGCGTTCATGAAAGGGATTGTCCTTAGAGAGGATATCGCCCCACAATATCAGTGCGAAAGGTACTGGCGATCCGCTCCTAGGATACGGAGGTCTGCGGTCTTCGTCCACGCACACCGACAAGACCGTCCTCAAAAGTACCTCCGAGAACTTGCAGCCGAGAGAAAGAGAAGGTGGTTCGTCCATGAGAGGAAGAACGAGAACAAAGCACTTGCGGCGAGAGATTTTTCTTGCGAGTGAAGAAAATCGGCTTGGGGTAAGGGATATATAAAGGGGCTTAGCCCCATCGCTTAGTCGCTTATCAAGTCCTTCTTTCTCAAAAGGAAATATATGAAACAAAGCCGCTACCGTCAATGAAAAAGAATGCCCTCCTCACACGGGGAAAATCCACTGGGAAAGGCTACCTCTTTTTTCTTCTTAGATCGGCCTTCAAAGATGAAAGGGCAGTCGCCTCTGGCATCATTCACGTCAGGTGAGGTGATTGACTGAGGCGGCGGAGGCTTGCAGTTGTTGAGCCGAAAGAACAGAGCAGCCCCACAACCTCGACGAGCTTATGGGATAACGTTTGAGCTATTTGAGATTGACGTTCGATGGTCCTAAGTACGAGAAGGCAAAGAAAGGTCAGCTTGAGTTTTGACGACCGGGTGTGTTGATTCAGCAGACTATAGAAAGCTCCATTTGACTATCTATGACGGGCCTTTCGGAGAAAGAGCAGGGGCAGAAAGACTTCCCCAGCCTTGGGGGGGGCTTGTGTGCCCTACCACGTGATGCCTTTTGATTTCCGAAAATACCCCTCAACGGGCGTGACCCTTCGGATTCCAAAACCGCGGCTAAAACGAGTTGTTTGTATCGAGTCAGATTCCCGATGTGATTGAATCCAAATTAATTTATTAGATTAATTTAATCGATCAGCCAAATGAAACCCGCATCAAAAGTATCAAAATCCGAATTGACTCTCCCGGTCCCAAGACAGAGACGGGGCGGAGCATGCACGTGCGTGTATGGTCCTCCATTCCTCCTCTCTACTATTGCTACAAGAGCTTGGAGTGTGAACTCATATATAAGCCCACCAAAAGTTTAGAGATACTAGGTATGGTACTAAACTTCTACCCAAACTTTTCCATGTTTCAAATTTGGGAATTCCCGACATTCCCTCCAAGCCATTTGGTTTCCCAATTGAAACCAAATTAACTGCAATTGTAATTACATAGAATTTCCAAATAAAAATCCAATTACAATTCTTAATACAACAATCCCCCACGAATTCACCAATTTGAAAAAAAAAAGATTCAAAGAGAGTTAAAACGCAACTTTCGGCTGCCACACTTTACTTTCAGTAAAGGTACCTTCCGGTTTCAACCTCTATCTAAGTTTACTGCTTTCACTTTAACAGAAATAAAGTGAACTACGTCTTGACTTCAGACCTTGATGTTAAAGTATACAATAGAAATAAAAAAGTGTTGTTCTTGATCACTCTTCAGGGTTGGTGCTCTTAAAGGCCATGCACCATTATCCTGCTTCATGAATGTATTCAGGAAAGACCCTCTTCCTTTAACTACGGCCACAGTAACACTCACATAGGTGATGTTATCCAAGGATGCATTGCTAACATCTTGCCCAAAGGCTTGAACCCATTCAGAACCTACGCTCTTCCTAAACTTGTAGCTTAAATATCACTCGGGCTTCCAGGGATAAGATACTCATGCGTACACATTAATATAAGAGTGCCAATCAGTTCTCCAAGTGGCTTGTTATTATCTCATTGAACCTACTTCGTGGGATCTCCACTCAGATAGGTTGGGTTGCTACTGTAGAGGAACTCCTAATGGGTCTCAGTCTCATCCTAAGCCTAGACTTTAGGACTAAAGATACATCAAGTCCATTAGTCAACGGATCAGCCATGTTGTCTTTGGATCCAACAAAATCCACAACAAACACCCCTCGAGACACCAAATCTCTTAACATCTTAAGCTCTGATTTGTACGTGTCTTCTTGTTTTCTGATTGAACTTTGTACTCTTGATCTTGAAAATTGTAATCATATTATCACAATGTACAAAGATCGCTAGAACTGGCTGACCTACCATAGGAATTTTAGACAAAAGTTCCCTTGTCTATTCAGCCTCAATTCCAGTGGTGTCCAAAGCACACAGCTCGGCCTCAAAGGTGGATCGAACTAGAATGGTCTACTTCACAGACCTCCAGGAGACTGCACCGCCTCTAAGGGTAAAGACATAACCAGTAACATCATTACTCCTATACTCTTCTAATTTCCCTATCCAGCTTGCATCACTATATCCTTCTAGTACAGATGGATGTCTACCATAATATAAAATAAGGGAAATAGTTCCCTTCAAGTACTTCAATACTCGATCCAGAGCCTCCCAGTGAGTACGGTCAGGACAGCTAGTGTATCTACTCAACTTTACAACCGAGAATGAAATATCAGCTCTCGTGCAATTTACAAGATACATTAAACTTCCTATTACTTGCGAATACCTTAGCCAAGATACAGGTACTCCACTTTCATTCTTAAATAGTGTTTTCGATGAATCAAAAGAAGTGCTTACAGCCTTGCAATCTTGATATCCATATTTCTCAAGTACCTTCTCAACATAGTATGATTGACAAACTACAATCCCATCAACTGACCTTGTCAGTTTGAGACCCAAGATCAAATCAGCAACACCCATGTCCTTCATCTCAAACTTGCTACTTAAAAATGCTTTAGTATCATTAATAATCCTTGCATGTGATCCAAATAAAAACATGTCATCAACATATAGGCACAAGACAATACACTCATCACCTTTTACCTTGGAATAGACACACTTATCGGTTTCATGAATCTTAAAGCCACATGACAACATAATTTTGTCAAATTTTTCATGCCACTGCTTTGGTGCTTATTTCAATCCGTAAAGGGATTTAACAAGCTTGCAAACCTTACCCCCGTTCTCATGAGTCACAAGTCTATCAGGTTGATCCATATAGATCTCCTCCTCAAGATCGCCATGCAAGAAGGTGGTCTTCACATCCATCTGGTGGATAGAGAGATCATATACAAAGGCCAATGCTATGACCATCCGGATTGTGGTCATCCTAGTCACAGGGGAATAGGTATCAAAATAATCTATACCTTCCTTTTGCCTAAAGTCTTTAGCAACTAATCTGGCTTTATACTTTTCAATTGATCCGTCAGGTCTAAGCTTTCTCGTAAACACCCACTTGCACCCAATGATAGAGCACCCTTTGGGCAAATCAACCAACTCCTACGTTCCATTAGTCATAGTGAAATCAATCTCAGATTTGATGGCTTCCTTCCATTTTTTTGCTTCAGATGAAGCCATGTCTTCCTTGTAACTTAGTGGATCACCCTCGATCTAGTAGACAACAAAGTCACTACCCAGATCCTTGGCTATACTAGGTCTTTACTCCTCCTTGGCTCAATCTATTCTGAAAGGTCATTGGGTTCAGGTTGAGTCTCAACCCCCACATTCGTTATCCTTTCCACTTGATCTTGAATATATCCTAATGTGGAGGCGCCCTCAATGGTCAGATTCTGA
Organism: Ottelia alismoides; assembly: GCA_037367405.1. NCBI lineage: Eukaryota > Viridiplantae > Streptophyta > Magnoliopsida > Alismatales > Hydrocharitaceae > Ottelia > Ottelia alismoides. The sequence goes on from JAZKJV010011855.1 coordinate 204,629, forward strand.
GGAATCCCAATCTTCAACGGGAAGACATCCTCAAAGAAGGTAGCATCACGGAGTTCAATAATGGTGTTGACATCTATACCCGGTATCTCGGACCGAATTACCAATAACCTATATTCATAGCTATTTTCCAAGTAACGTAAGAAGACCGCATCAACAATTTTAGGATCAAGCTTCTTTCTCTTGTGTTATGGGACTAAAACCTTAACGAGACAGCCCACACTTTGAGATATCTTAAGCTCGGTTTCTTATTTCTCCAAAGTTCAAAAGGATACTTTCCATATGCCTTGGAGGAACCCTATTCAGAATATGGCAGGTCGTATTCAAGGCTTCTCCCCACATATAGGTTGGAAGTCCAGAACTCAGCAGGAGAGCATTGATCATGTCAGTTAAGGTTTTGTTTTTCCGTTCTGCTATCCCATTTGATTGCGGTGAATATGGGATCGTAACTGCAGGAACTTTGCCAAATGATTTGCATTATTCATCAAACAAGTTAGAGGTATATTCACTTCCTCTATCTGACCTAAGGAGTTTAAGTATTTGTCATGTTTGTGTCTCAGCCTCATTCTTAAATATAAGAAATTTCTTTAAGGCTTCATCCTTGGTTTTCATTAGATATACATAGCAGTATCTTCTGCCATCATCTATAAAGGTGATAAAGCATTTCTTATTGTCTCAGGTCAACACACTATTACGCTCACAGATATCTGTGTGCACTAGATCCAAGATTTCGCTATCTCTAGAGACAGACTGAAAAGACTTCCTAGGTGTCTTAGCTTGCACGCATATTTCATATTTTTGTGTTTTATCAATAGTGCGTTTAGAGATAAACTCTAAATTCATCATTCTTTTAATAGAATTTAAATTCACATGTCCCAATCTACTATGCCACAGATCACAAGATTGTAGATTATTCACAACATGAGACACATAATTAGAATATTTGGAATTTAAAACATTCGTTGCATTAATGTTTACTGAATCACATCTAATTCTAAGCAACAAATCAAAATCTGCCAAATATCTTTTTCCATAAAAAATGCCATATCTCAGAGTGACAAGTTTATTACATTAAGTTCAACTCAAAACCATTTTTAACTAAGATAGAGTCAGATAAAACATTCTTCTTGATGTCAGGAACATGCAGCACCTTGTGCAACATCCAGACACGTCCAGAGGAGAACCTCAAGTTGACTTGTCCCGACCCTAGCACCCTGGCTGCAGAATCGTTCCCCATCTTCGCAGTCCCACCACTGCAAGTCTGATAAGAAGAAAGCAAAGTTCTTTCAGAATAAATATTTACATTGCCTCCCGTATCCACGAGCCACTCATTTGGATCATGGATATGGTATACTTCAGGTTTTACATAGACATACCCCTCGCTAGCCCCAAGTCCAACAATGATCATATTCACTTGTGTACTCCCATCCGCAGCCTTAGGTTGAGCATTTAAGGACGATCAGTCCTTCTTCCAATGGTCAACCTGATTACAATGCAGTAGGGTTTATTCTTTACCTTTTTCTAGATCTTGTCCTTTGGTTTCATTTTATTATTATTAGTACCCTTTCCCTTCTTATCTTTGCCCTTCAAGGTCATGAGATTGACCTTAGCCTGAATATCGACAGGAAGCACATGCTTTTGTTTCCTGAATCCGAGTTGACTCTACCGAGCTCGAGCCGAAGCCCGAACCGGAGATGGAGCTGGAGCGGAGCGCGCGCGTGTGTTCCTTCATTCCTCCTCTCTACTATTGCTACAAGAGCTTGAAGTGTGAATTCATATATAAGCCCATCAAAAGTTTAGAGATACTAGGTATGGTACTAAACTTCCACCCAAACTTTTTCATGTTTCAAATATAGGAATTCCCAACTTTCCCTCCAAGCCATTTGGTTTCCTAATTGAAAACAAATTAACTTCAATTGTAATTGCATAGACTTCCAAATAAAAATATAATTATAATTCTTAATACAACATGGAATACTTATTTGACAGGGTAGGTGGAGCATTGGGTCGGATCAGCCCGGATCCAACCCTGACCCGACCCACAAAAGTCTGGGTCCAGCCTGAACTCGATGTACAAATGGGTCGTATCCGAACACTCATATTTCAAAAATATCACACTCGGATCGGGCCCGACCCGAACCAATGTACAAAAGGGCCGGCCCGGACCCTCAAAAATATCACGCTCAGACCGTATGCTACCATCTTTTAATATTTTATGGTCTGACAAACTTTTTCCATATGCTATTACTAAATTAAATTCCATCACGATTCAATCACATGGGAAAGAATTCTGTAAAATCTTTCCAGATTTCAGCAATCCACGTACAACAATCCACACGTAAATCATATTACAATCAAAGTAGGGGACTTGAATTTATAGTCATGATACATACAATATTTCCTTCATCTATGAATAGTAATATTATATCATAACAATACACTCAATATTCATGTATTATGGATGAATTATATCGTACCAATAAATAGAAATCAAAGTGCAGCTTCATAGAACAAAAATAGATGTGGGTTGAGTGATAAGCGTCCCGCACCCTTAGTTAATTCGAGCAAATTAATGTCCAAATTAAGTTTAATGTCGTTCGTTGCAGTCGGATACGAGGGCAAATCAAAAACCACTTTAATTTAATGTCAAGCGGTAAATTTTTTTTTACTTGGTGAAGTCCAAGGTCGATCTTAGGGAGGCATCTGTCTCCTTAGGTGAATTTTATCAAGTATCCGAGTGTTGGATTTTCAAGGAATTATTTTTTTTGGTCTTTTTAATTTCTATGCAGACTCGTGCAAAAATGCAGGCCAATTTAACGTTTAATTCAATTAAGATATCAAATGAAGTCCAAAAATTCTAAAAATTGGCCAGATGATTAATTATGATGAAAATGAGTTATCCTAATTTTTTTGGATTTTTCAGACACTAAATGGATTTACTGGGAATTAAATATGCAGATAGGGTGATTTTCACTATTTAATTATTAATAAATAACAAATCACAAATTTTTCGAGAAATAAAATTATCCTAGATGGCACTAATGATAAGGGATCCAGGAAAATTGACAGATCTGAATTTCAATGTGAAATGAATTTATTGGAATTAAAATATGAAAATCACTCAATAATTTATTTAGGCCTCGAAATGTGTGAAAATGACATGAAATTTTTACGGCATGTTAAGAATACTGTCCTTAGGCTACTGTGAATTTTTTGAACTACAGAGAATTAACTACAAATTAAAAGGTGTCACTGGGCAAAATATCTCAAAATATACCAATTAATTCATTAATAATTCCACTGAAATTACAAAAATGTGACACGTGGACTAATAGACAGAGGACAAGTTTCTCAACAAAATACAATTTTTATATTTAAAAAATGATGTGAAATGCAACCTAGGGATGCGTGCAAACACAGGGGTGTAAATGCAATACAGGAAAATAAAAATACAAAAAGCAAATATGCTGACATGGACTAAAATGCAATTACCTATTATGCTGGAGATTCAAGTGCAATTTCTCCAACGGACACGTGCTCCTCACGCGGGCTCAGCTTCACAGGGACCTTTTTGCAATATTGGAAAGCTTCAGGGGCCTCTGTGTAAATTTCCCAGGACGCACGTGCTCCTCACGTGGGCGGCCTAGGCTCGGATGGCTGCGGAGGCTCGGAGCTAGGCTCAGGCGCTTCTGGAGGTCTGGAGTGAGGCTCGGACGACCCGAACCTAGGCTCGGAGAAGAGGTTCGGGCCGAGGCTGCGTGGCAAGCTGTGGACCGTTCGATCAAAGTGATCGAACGGATGGCGATGTGGAAGCGTGGCGTGACCTCGAGCCTTTGGATCGATGCTGTTCCAACGACTACTGGGCTCGGTGGAGACGGCGACGTGGCTGGAGATCCACCGCTAGATCTGGTGAGAGATCGACGGTTGAGAGCTGCTGCGGAGGGAAGACGCGTGGCGCTCTAGGGGCCGTTGGATCTAAGTGAATCCAACGACTCCTGTGAAGCCCGGTGAAGAGGCGATGTGGCTCGCTGAGGGCCGTTCGATCAACGTGATCGAACGGATGATGTGCGTCTGCTCCGACGATCCTCCGCCGCCTGCGGAGGAGATGGCGGGGCTCCGGCGAAGATGCCTTAGCTCCGCCCGTCCTTCCTCGTGTCGATGACGCTCTCCGACTTGTCGGAGATATCCCAGAAGACTCGTGGCGATGCGGCGGAGATGCTGGTGGTCTCAGAAGCGACATAGGGCGGTCTGACGTCGATGGCGATGAAGCTCGAAGTCATCTCCGGCGAGCTTCCGTTTAATGAGCAGAGGGGCACCTGCAAGTGTTAAAGATAGAGCCGGAGCTCATGCGTGTGCTTGTGGAGAAGTGAAGATAGTCGGCGAGGCCTAAGGAGTGATGGAGATGGGTTGGCGATGGTGTTCCGGCCAAGTGGCGGAGCTGGAGCTGATGGAGGATGAAGTGAGTCGTCGGCGGGCGTAGAGGTGGCTGCGAAGATGAGAGCTCCGATGCGGAGCTCGGAAGATTGGAATGGAGGCGTGGGAGTGATCGGAGGCGGAGAATAAAAAGCGAGAAAATCGACGAATAAAAGAAGAGAAGATCGGAGAAGAATGAAGGGTTCACCTGGGGGTTGGAACTCCTTCTTGGGTTCCAGGTCGTCGCTCGAGGGACCGGTGGTGTCCCGAGCTCAAGCAGCTGCTCGGAGGAGTGGCTGCAACACGGCGGTGGGCCGAGGATCTCGCCGGAGAAGATGACCGGTCTTCGCTCGAGGAATAGGTCGCTTGTTGTCACCAAACGGTTGCTCCGAGCTTGGGGTATCTGTCAGGGGTGGCGGATAGGGCTGAAGTTTGCCGGTGGTGGAGTATTTAAAGGGTGGAGTAGAGGAGCGGCCTGGTGATGGAGCGAAGTTCGTGGAGGTAGTGGGGTGTAGCTGGCGATCGACGTGGGAAATGAAGTGGCTGGCGAGGATGACGGATGAGTGGGGAAGGACGTGGAGTGATGGTGGTCGGAGATGGTGGTAGGCGTGGTGGCGAAAATAGAAAGGGGGCGGCTTGTTTCGCAAGGGCGAGATCGTGGGAGAGAGACGATCGGAGGTTGGAGACGAGGCCCTGGCCGTTGGATCTTGTGATCCAACGGCCTAGATCAAAGCACGAAGGGACGTATGGGATTAGATCAAGGCGCGGTGATGAGAGGCCGTGATGGCGCCACGTGGAAGCAGCTGGGCGAAGCGCGAGCGAGCGGCTGGGATCAAGTCAAGGCGATGCGATCTGAAGGTGCGGAAGCTGCCACGTGTCGTGGTGAGGCAGCGGCGCGAACGAACGGTTTGGATGAAGGGTTGATGTTAATCGAAGGGACGAGGGCGCTAAAGGAAGAGCGGCTGTGATGGAAGGATCGCGGGCTTGATCAGATGGTGTACACGCCGCCACGTGGCGAGCTCTGGAAGAGGCGCGGACGGGCGGATCAGATGAGACAAGGGGATGATCTGACGGTGTGGATTTGAGGCGCACGTGGAAGCAGCCAAGCCATTGGATCTAGAGCGTAATCCAACGGCTGTGGCTGCGGGCGGATGAGGCAAGGGGTGCGGGCCGCGTGGCGCAACCAGAGGGCGCCACGTGGCCTGCTGTGAAGGGCTGGAAGAAAATACATATGTAGAGAGAAGAGGGGGTCGAATTTGGAAAAACTCAATACATGAAAGTTGTAGATCTCGATGAGATCTACAAGTTTTATGTTGACCAAAGACGGAGATGAGGTCAAATATGATACATAAGTACAAAGATATAAATATACATATATGTAGTATGCAAAGTGGCCCAAAAACCCAACTTTCTCATACGAGCTCCAAATTGGATGAAATTAGTCTCATTTTAAAGGTCTTTTAATGTGTAGTATTCTAAGAGTAAGTAGACCTAGTTCGGAGTTTGTACGAGGGATTTATGTGCATTTTAGTGTACAGGGGTTCTGAGGCTTTATTGGCTAAATTAAAAGGGGAAATTTTTGGCCTTCTTCCCTATATTATTAACTAAGGAGTACATATTATAAAAAAGAGGTTATTTTAGTGAATAGGTATTTTACAAGGGATTTTGGCTTCTTATTTGAATGCAAATGGACTGCTAAAATGAATGTATTATGTGTGTATGCATGAATGCTATTTATGCATTATAAAGGGAAATATGCCTCTATTTACTCGGGAACAAGGCTCTCTTTTTGACTTTTGAAGTGATGAATCACAGACTCATCAACCCCCTATACTTAAACCTTGCTCGTCCCCGAGCAACTAAATGAAATGCAATAGTGAAATGATTTTGGGTTCCATACCAAGGTCATGAACTAAAGTTGAAAATGGAGCTTGACTCAACCTTTGGATTAATTGTGTGGCGGAACCTTATTGGGACCTGAACTTAAGACCTAACAAACTTCAAGTTCCACAAGTCTTCTATTCAAGATGCCTCAACAGTCAGGTCAGAACAAATCCTCAGACGCAAATTTCTGATGACTATGATTCTTACTTGTACTGTGTAAGTGAAATGTAACTCTCCACATCAGAAATGGCTCGGAACCAGCCTCCTCTAACAAGGTAACTCAATAACCCGGTCCAGTAACTCTTTCCTCGAGGAGCAGGGTATTTCTTTCTAAGTTCAAGTGCGACCAACTCAAGAGGAGGGGGTAGAGAAAAGAATGGACGACGGCCAGTGTAGCTACCTATCCCGAGATGCCTGACCAGTGTAGCCAAGTCATCCAGCTGCATTTTCTTTGCTAATATACATACTCCGACAGGTATTAATTTTTTTTACTTGGACCTGTCTGATTTTTTTGGAGTTCTTGCATTTTTTTCTTTTTTCCCCCTTTTTTTTTTGGAACTATATACAAGGTGCAGCATGTACATCAGGAGTTTTTCCTCTTGAGCCAGTAGACTATCCCTCTTTTGAAGCATTATTGCAACCCACAGCGTCCTGTCCTCAGATGTCAACACCACCAGACTAGGTTGAGATGCACTACCCTCCCTAGAGGAGGACGGATGTTTCCACCCGTGTGCTACTCCAAGCTAAAGGATTCTACCTCCTCATCACCTCATCAATGAAGAGCTACGTGCATTGTGCTTGTCCAAGTTAGATCATTGTCTATAAGAATCATGCGTTTGCACGAGATATTCTACTTAGACTAATCAAGATGACATGTGAACATAGACTTACGGACTCAAAGAATTAAGTCACTAGACCTGAGAAATCTTAACTCCAGTTCCTATAAGGTTCCTCTGAAATTAGGTGGATTAAGGTCAAATCAAGTCCATCCTCAATATCTACTCATAACTTGGTTCAGAACCCACTAGCTTTTCACTTTGCATATGCAAGATATGCAGATAATGTGCAGATGACATGCTATGAATGAAATGCAAGACTTTTTTTTTTTGAAAATGCAAGATAATATGCAAGAGCAAATAAGAAGCCTTTTTGTTTTATTTTTCTGGTATACAACAATCTTTTTTTTATTATATTTACAACAATCTTTAGTTGATATAATTTGTACATAGTATACATGATTTTTTTGGTATACAACCTGTTTTACAACAAATTTTACAAAAGTATGTTGTACAAGAATTTTACAACTTTTTATACAAGTATTATACATATAGTACATATTATACAAGTATACAAAATTTTATTTTATTTATTATTGTTTTTTTTTAATTTTTACAAAAGGTTTACAAGTATTATACAAGTATAAATTTTTTTTACCCACCCATAATTATTGCAAATATATACAAAAATACGTGAAAATACGCGAAACTACGAGCTATGGGTAAAGTATATATGTAATATATACACGCCCCCTATACTTAGCGTGTGCTATGTCCTCAGAGCACGAAAGCGACTAAAAAGACATAGCTCGGGCTAAGTGTAGGAGAGCTAAAATTACAAAAGTATAGAAGTCGTCCTGCCCCCCTATACTTAGGCTCTGGCAGCCTAAGTGTAGAAGAAGATCAGAAATGGGGCGGACGATGAAAAGAGGGGAAATGGGTGAATATACAATGCGGGCATCGGTCCCCCATACTTAGGCTCTGCTCAGCCTAAGTATAGGACAGGAGTGAGTATGAGAACCGATGTGATCTGGAGGATGTACAATGAATAGATGCGGGTCACTCTCCCCCTATACTTAGGATCTGGTTTATCCTAAGTATAGTCATGAGATTATATGGAATCGGGGCGAGTGATTCGAATCACTGGGGAGGGAGGGAGAGAATGTATGTACAAGAAAGAGTTAGAATATACAAGGATTAAGAAGGTTTGTGACGAACCTTCTTGCGGACGCGAGGAGGTGGATAATATACATATGTGTCGCTGTCGGAATCGTCCTCAGATGAATAATAATGAGGTGTAGGGATCGTCCAACGCGGGTCGACACATGGCTGCTTGCTTAGATAAGGCTTAAGAACAGCCGAACTGAGCTCACTCATATAAATCACCTTATCTGGACCCGATGAGGATTCCTCTGATAATTCCTTCTCCGGAATGTTGAAGGAAATTTTCTTAGCCGGTTTTCTAGAACCTGAATCATTGAGAGGGGGTGGAGAGCGACGCGCCTTGAGAGGTTTGGGGGAACACCTCGAGGAATCAATTCTCGACTTCCTCTCACTAGATAGCCGACTAGAAGAGGGAGCAACCGTGTTTTTAAGTGGAGTTAATTTTGTCTTGGTTGTTTCCTTAGAAGGCTCGGGTCGTGGTGTGGTACTGACTATGGGTTCCTCATCAGACGAGTCACCATAAAGATTGTAATATTCCTGAAGGGTCAGCACATGTCTCGGGAAGGTTATAGTGGTCTCAGTCGGCTTGGCATTATTGGGCTCTTGTGTCGGATCATTGAAATGATCAAGGCAATCCTCAAATATCGTGTCCGACTCAATGATAGCTTCCAGTCGTGAGTCCTCCTTAGAAGCTGTCACGGTGGTGGTGCAAGCAGTTGATGAAGTGGAGGTGCGGGGAGTCTCTGATCCAACAATCGTCCGGACAGTCGGTTTCTCAGGTGTAGCAGAGAGGTGGGACTCATCTACCTCTCGATGGTCATGACTGTCAGCGGATGTGCGGGTCACCTTAGAGTAAAGTTTATCAAAGAATGGATGAGGTCGAAGCACTCCCAATGCTGAAAAATCGATTTCCCGAGTCTCGTAATCTATAGTCGCCTTAGCCAAGGCTAAGAACGGCTACCCGAGAATAATCAGAGACTGGGAAAACTCTCCTCGGTGCTCGATATCAATGATCGTGAAGTCCACCTGGAGTACAGCACCTTGGAAAGTAACGATGACTGAAATGTTTCCTCTCGAACGTTTGATGGATCGATCAGCCAGCTGAACGATCTCTCTCGATTTTCTGATTGGCCTGAGTTTGAGCTTGTCAAACACAGAGGTCGGGAGGATATTTATCGGTGAGTCATCATCGATTCTTGCATGGGTAAAGATGGTGTCTTTGATTTCACATTCAACTCGGGGCAACCGCTTCACTCTGCGGCTCTTGGTCTTTCTCCCCATCACCAAGGAGGTGGCCATAGACACTATATGTCTTTCAGTCCTTGTTCTCTTATTACCCGACCTCTTGGGCATCAATTTACTTCTCACAAATCGTTTGAGGTCGGGAAAGTGATCTATGGCCTTTATTAAGGGAAGTTTGAAAATCAGTTCTTCATCGAGTGCTTCCCTTAGGGCAGGATCTAAATTTTTTAGGTCATTTTCATTTTCAATTTTTATGTGGGTTTTTGATTTTTCAATTTTTTGGTATTTTTGATGGATGAATGATCAGACTCTGGATTGGAGGGCAAGTGGTTAGTAGAAGAGGGAGATAGAATGGACTCTAGTTGTACAGACGGTGTGGGTTCTCTAATGTTTGCTTGGCTTTCAACCTCAAAATTACTCATATCCTTTTCCACTTTCATTCCTAAGCTGGCAGAAATTGAGTTCAATATTTCCATGACATTTCTCAAGTTGTTACCAAATGATTCATTTTTCTCAATAAGTCTGGAAATGTCATCCTCACAAAATTCTCATGACAAATCATGGGAGAGGTCTGCTCAAGTGGAGGACACTGCTGAGATATTGGGGTCTCATACTCAACATACCTAGACTCTGGCATGTAATTCTGTGTCGAGTATGGACCATCTAGATGGCAAATATTAGTCGGAGCCTCATATGATGAAGTCAATGAATGAGGGACTAGTAAGTCTAGCTCATTAGTCCACTCCTGTGAATGTATAGGCTCTCCGAATGAAGGCTGGTTAATGGAGGCTTGATCACTAAAGTCCATCAAGTCTGGAAAATCATGATATTCAGGCCCCTCAATTCGGGTTGTTTGATCGATCATGCCCTAAGGTCAAGTCGGGAGGTGTATATGTAAATTGTTGTATGGTCTCTACTTGAGGTGAGAATGAAGTAAACGGGGGCATATAATTCTGCCAATCATCTGTCTCAGCAGTGGCTTGCTCTGCATTCGATTCTTTAATTCTTGCAAGCTCGCGAGAATAGGTACAGTCAGCCCAAGATGGAAGTGGATCCGGAATGTCAGAATATGGAGTAGGTGAGAGATGTGAAGAAGTGGAGAAGTCAAACGGAGTTCTGACTTCATGATCGGGTTGAGGAGGAGCCGACCACGGGTAAGGGTCTCCCGTGGATGGCGGAGGATACATGGAAGAATAGGAAGGTGGAGATGAACGGTATATGGTCGAGGAGGAGTGACCAGAGGGCACGGGGTATGGGGACCAATATCCTGACATATTGGAGAGGAAAGGAAGAAGATTGATGTAGAAAATGTGTAATTACACAGGATAACGCACACGGACAGACACAAAGACAAACGCAAGAGCAAACCCCGAGTTCACACTCAACACGGTGAAGGACCCGAAATCGAGTCCAATTAATCTTGTAGATTTTAAGTGTGATTTTCAAGCAAGATAGCAAGGCTTACACGGCCTATAGGGAAGTCGGCTCAGAGCCGGATGCGTCTTACCTGTTTAACCTGTCGCCTAAGATACCGCCGGTCCTTCCTTTCTTCGCTCCTATCCCAAGTCGATGGATTCAATGACCACACCCCTATCTACCTGCAAGCAGGCGGAGGCTGACAAGGCCGGAACTTCACCCCGGGGGGTTACTGGCAGCTTGTCGCAAAGTACCGCAATTTCGCCCTATCTACCTGAGACAGGCGGAGGCTACTTGGTACTAGTCAGTGAATCTGAAATTATTCGACTTGTGATATTTGCTAGGATCAGTTGGAACGTGATATGGAAGGCGGGGATTTGGGCTCTGCCTTAAGGTGTTCACACACACTCAAGTACCCTCACTCAGCCTGAAAACAAGGTCGGGGTTACTCTCACGCAAACAAGGGTTAATTTTAGTTATTATTATTTTGGTCCAATTCAATTAGAAGTCTCGATTTTAGAGATTAGTTATCACTGATATTAATCCACACAAGCAATCACGTCTACCGTCCAGTCCCAATTCCTTTATCCTAGGTTAGAAAACCGAGAGAGAGAGAGAGAATCGAAAAAGCCGATGCGATCGAGAAAACGATGATGAATGCTTGGGTAAGAAGACTTACAGTGCCTCCAGCTCTCTACAATACAGGATGCAGTACTGAATTGAAATTTTACACTAAATGATATGCAAGCGATGAAAAGCCGCACCTAGACAGGCAGTCCTATTAGCGAGTGAAAAACAGGTTGATTTGACTAGATCTGCGGTCTAAGTGCGTCTTTTAAGTGATGTGTGGTACTAAAAAATTACGAGCACAAGCAAATCCTAGTAGGGCTCGAGGAGCCGCTTGTGCAAGCCTAGTCTAGAAATTCAAACCACACAGCAGACAGGGACACGGTTCCACTATCTTTACAGACGCGAGAACCCAAACGGGAACCGCTGTAAATGCAGACAATGTTTACAAGTTAAAAAAAATGAAAAATCCTTCTGGCGTCTCAAAAATCGACTTGATCCACGAATCGTCGGCCTCCGATGCACTTCGAGATGCGTCGACTTCAAGAAAGCCGCTCCAAATCCACCGGGCCCTCGCACAAAAAGATATAAAATGTCAGATAAAGAGAGAGAAAAAAAATAAAGAGAAAAGAAAATAATTGGAAAAAATGGTATAATTACAATGTGGTTCGAGGATCATACTACCCGATTGAATGGAAAATGCAAATCTAAATTTCTAAAATGATCCCAAGCCGTTTGCCTCCCCGGCAACGGTGCCATTTTGATAAGCGTCCCGCACCCTTAGTTAATTCGAGCAAATTAATGTCCAAATTAAGTTTAATGTCGTTCGTTGCAGTCGGATACGAGGGCTAATCAAAAACCACTTTAATTTAATGTCAAGCGGTAAAATTTTTTTTACTTGGTGAAGTCCAAGGCCGATCTCAGGGAGGCATCTGTTTCCTTAGGTGAATTTTAGCAAGTATCCGAGTGTTGGATTTTCGAGGAATTATTTTTTTTGGTCTTTTTAATTTCTATGCAGACTCGTGCAAAAATGCAGGCTAAATTAACGTTTAATTCAATTAAAATATCAAATGAAGTCAAAAAATTCTAAAAATTGGCCAGATGATTAATTATGATGAAAATGAGTTACCCTATTTTTTTTGGATTTTTTAGACACTAAATGGATTTACTGGGAATTAAATATGCATACAGGGTGATTTTCACTATTTAATTATTAATAAATAACAAATCACAAATTTTTCGAGAAATAAAATTATCCTAGATGGCACTAATGATAAGGGATCCAGGAAAATTGACAGATCTGAATTTCAATGTGAAATGAATTTATTGGAATTAAATATGAAAAATCACTCAACAATTTATTTAGGCTCGAAATGTGTGAAAATGACATGAAATTTTTACGGCATGTTAAGAATACTGTCCTTAGGCTACTGTGAATTTTTTGAACTACAGAGAATTAACTACAAATTAAAAGGTGTCACTGGGCAAAATATCTCAAAATATACCAATTAATTCATTAATAATTCCACTGAAATTACAAAAATGTGACACGTGGACTAATAGACAGAGGACAAGTTTCTCAACAAAATACAATTTTTATATTTAAAAAATGATGTGAAATGCAACCTAGGGATGCGTGCAAACACAGGGGTGTAAATGCAATACAGGAAAATAAAAATACAAAAAGCAAATATGCTGACATGGACTAAAATGCAATTACCTATTATGCTGGAGATTCAAGTGCAATTTCTCCAACGGACACGTGCTCCTCACGCGGGCTCAGCTTCACAGGACCTTTTTGCAATATTGGAAAGCTTCAGGGGCCTCTGTGTAAATTTCCTAGGACGCACGTGCTCCTCACGTGGGCGGCCTAGGCTCGGATGGCTGCGGAGGCTCGGAGCTAGGCTCAGGCGCTTCTGGAGGTCTGGAGTGAGGCTCGGACGACCCGAACCTAGGCTCGGAGAAGAGGTTCGGGCCGAGGCTGCGTGGCAAGCTGTGGACCGTTCGATCAAAGTGATCGAACGGATGGCGATGTGGACGCGTGGCGTGACCTCGAGCCTTTGGATCGATGCTGTTCCAACGACTACTGGGCTCGGTGGAGACGGCGACGTGGCTGGAGATCCACCGCTAGATCTGGTGAGAGATCGACGGTTGAGAGCTGCTGCGGAGGGAAGACGCGTGGCGCTCTAGGCGCCGATGGATCTAAGTGAATCCAACGACTCATGCGAAGCCCGGTGAAGAGGCGACGTGGCTCACTGAGGGCCGTTCGATCAACGTGATCGAACGGATGCTGTGTGTCTGCTCCGACGATCCTCCGCCGCCTGCGGAGGAGATGGCGGGGCTCCGGCGAAGATGCCTTAGCTCCGCCCGTCCTTCCTCATGTCGATGACGCTCTCCGTCTTGTCGTAGATATCCCAGAAGACTCGTGGCGATGCGGCGGAGATGCTGGTGGTCTCAGGAGCGACAGAGGGCGGTCTGACGTCGATGGCGATGAAGCTCGAAGTCGTCTCCAGCAAGCTTCCGTTCGATGAGCAGAGGGGCACCTGCAAGTGTTAAAGATAGAGCCGGAGCTCGTGCGTGCGCTTGTGGAGAAGTGAAGGTAGTCGGCGAGGCCTAAGGAGTGATGGAGATGGGTTGGCAATGGTGCTCTGGCCAAGTGGCGGAGCTGGAGCTGATGGAGGATGAAGTGAGTCGTCGGCGGGCGTAGAGGTGGCCGCGAAGATGAGAGCTCCGATGCGGAGCTCGGAAGATTGGAATGGAGGCGTGGGAGTGACCGGAGGCGGAGAATAAAAAGCGAGAAAATCGACGAAGAAAAGAAGAGAAGATCGGAGAAGTATGGAGGGTTCACCTGGGGGTTGGAACTCCTTCTTGGGTTCCAGGTCGTCGCTCGAGGGACCGGTGGTGTCCCGAGCTCAAGCAGCTGCTCGGAGGAGTGGCTGCAACACGGCGGTGGGCCGAGGATCTCGCCGGAGAAGATGACCGGTCTTCGCTCGAGGAATAGGTCGCTTGCTGTCACCAAACGGTTGCTCCGAGCTCGGGGTATCTCTCAGGGGTGGCGGATAGGGCTGAAGTTGGCCGGTGGTGGAGTATTTAAAGGGTGGAGTAGAGGAGCGGCCTGGTGATGGAGCGAAGTTCGTGGAGGTAGTGGGGTGTAGCTGGCGATCGACGTGGGAAATGAAATGGCTGGCGAGGATGACGGATGAGTGGGGAAGGACGTGGAGTGATTGGTGGTCGGAGATGGTGGTAGGTGTGGTGGCGAAAATAGAAAGGGGGCGGCTGTTTCGCAAGGGCGAGATCGTGGGGAGAGAGACGATCGGAGGTAGGAGACGAGGCCCTGTCCGTTGGATCTTGTGATCCAACGGCCTAGATCCAAGCGCGGAAGGGACGTATGGGATTAGATCAAGGCACGGTGATGAGAGGCCGTGATGGCGCCACGTGGAAGCAGCTGGGCGAAGCTCGAGCGAGCGACTGGGATCAAGTCAAGGCGATGCGATCTGAAGGTGCGGAAGCTGCACATGTCGTGGTGAGGCAGCGGCGCGAACGAACGGTTTGGATGAAGGGTTGATGTTAATCGAAGGGACGAGGGGCGCCAAAGGAAGAGCGGCTGTGATGGAAGGATCGCGGGCTTGATCAGATGGTGTACACGCCGCCACGTGGCGAGCTCTGGAAGAGGCGCGGACGGGCCGATCAAATGAGACAAGGGGATGATCTGACGGTGTGGATTTGAGGCGCACGTGGAAGCAGCCAAGTCGTTGGATCTAGAGCGTAATCCAACGGCCGTGGCTGCGGGCGGATGAGGCAAGGGGTGCGGGCCGCGTGGCGCAACCAGAGGGCGCCACGTGGCCTGCTGTGAATGGCTAGAAGAAAATACATATGTAGAGAGAAGAGGGGGCCGAATTTGGAAAAACTCAAAACATGAAAGTTGTAGATCTCGATGAGATCTACAAGTTTCATGTTGATCAAAGACGAAGATGAGGTCAAATATGATACATAAGTACAAAGATACAAATATACATGTATGTAGTATACAAAGTGGCCCAAAAACCCAACTTTCTCATACGAGCTCCAAATTGGATGAAATTAGTCTCATTTTAAGGTCTTTTAATGAGTAGTATTCTAAGAGTAAGTAGACCTAGTTCGGAGTTTGTACGAGGGATTTATGTGCATTTTAGTGTACAGGGGTTCTGAGGCTTTATTGGCTAAATTACAAGGGGGAATTTTTGGCCTTCTTCCCTATATTATTAACTAAGGAGTACATATTATAAAGAAGAGGTTATTTTAGTGAATAGGTATTTTACAAGGGATTTTTTGGCTTCTTATTTGAATGCAAACGGACTGCTAAAATGAATGTATTATGTGTGTATGCATGAATGCTATTTATGCATTATAAAGGAAATATGCCTCTATTTACTCGGGAACAAGGCTCTATTTTTGACTTTTGAAGTGATGAATCACAGACTCATCATTGAGCCATGCCCAAACCCGAGCCCGATCCTGCAGGCCTTGGGTCGGGCCAGGGTCCTCGGTTGCTAAAAACATGCCTCGACCTGGCCCAAAGCCCACGGAAAATTGACGGGCTTGGGTCGGTCGTTCCTGGATTGGGCCCAATGCTCCACCCTATAATAGGGTCATCAATGGCACCGATCAATATCTTCAAGCACCTAAGTTTTCATTCAAAACCTAGCTACATTGGGCCAATCCTTTATGATTTTTACTGCTCATTATCTTGTTTACAATGTGTTCATACTTATCTTCATTGGCTCTTGGCCTCTCTTTCCGAAGTACTTCCACGTGTCATTGGCCTCAACATGTCTCATGTTGTTTGAGCTAATATATAATGTACGCATAGAACAAAACCCATAAAAATAGTATTCATTATGACTCTAATTGTGAAATCTCTTCGAAGTCAACCATTTCATCTAGGGGTTCCAATAAAAGGTAAAAGCATCTCTGGCTGGTTAACAATCATGGGAATCAAGTCTCCATGCTATACTCTGATGCCATTAGACAAATTAACTTTACCTCCGGGCTTCAATGACATCATTGCAACCATGTTTGCCAGACTAAGACCAATATCGTGTGTGTGTAAAATTTCTGAAATTCCTTTAGATTATGGAGGAGTGATCATGTGAGAGCAAAAAACTGTGAGAGCATGAGAGCAGTGATTTTGAACCATTAGATTCCATCTTCTCTCCCCTGATTTTTCTCTCTCCTAGTTGAATCTAATAGTCTAGAATCACTACTCTCATACCCTCACAGGTTTTGGCTCTCACGGGATCAACCCTCATGATTATAAGGTTTGTTCGATCATAATCAACAATTCTTTACCTTGCATGTTGAGGTTGTTACAACTCTAATGGCAATATAGCACAACCTTTAGCAATATAAATCATTTGTCACGGAAATTGTTATGATCGCTTCCGCACTCAAGGATGACAAAACTACATCGGCATTACTATTCACAGATTACTATTCACCCACCCCAACCCAGCCCAACCCAACCCAGTCCAACCCAGCAACCAAACAGGCCCTTAGAATTCGATTCATCTCCATCTTCTCAGTATTGTGTAAAAACTGTTGATACTATAGATTGGTTTGAATGTATTCGTCCACATCTATCCAAACAACCATCCTTAGTTTCTTTGCTTTTATTATCATTGCAATGTTCTCTTATTGACATGGTTATCATTAACCGTGGCAGCTTCCTACTTTTATTTAATATATGATTCGCCTTGATATCAATCATATCGATGTAGAATATTTAATTTTTAAGATTAAAATACTCAAAATAACTCTATTTAAATAAAATCACTAACATTGTATTCCAAAAAATCACCAAAAAAATGTAGTAGATGTATTTCTTTTTATCACACCTCTCGACAAAAACTCATCCATTTGGGTTATCATTTGCATCATATTTCGTGTAAAAACCTAAAGACTTTTGTTTTTCATGCATGCATCTTAAATCAGTGAAAACAATTGCATTTCATGTAGTATTTACTATTCCCCAACTAAGAAAAATAGGATTTTACTAAAAATATACATTCTATTTATTTTCTAGGTAAATAATAAGTTAAACACTGTACCAATCACGTGGATTTGTTTCCTTATTTTATTCCTTCAAAACTTATTTTTAACTCCCAAAACATTTCTTAAGATATCATGTATTATTCTAAGTCCAACGATATTTCTATCCAATTTTCATGATGTGGTTTGAGACTTGAAATTGATTTGCAAAAAAAAAACTTATAGGCATACACCTTGTTTCACATACGCTCACCCCCACATTAATTTTGCATATCATGACATTTGCACTGCATTAACTCATCCAAAATTCTAAAAATAATCACGTCTGTGTACCTTGATTACTTGTTGTCTGGATTAGAACTTAGTACCTTCTATTCGACATTGGGCTTGTCCAACTAAAATAAAAACACACTACAACATTTAATCCAAAATCATGTATGGTTTTCATTGTCGCTTTAAATACCGTGCTACAACTACCCTACAAATTACAAGATATGAAAGGGTAGTTTTCAACTCTCCAGTGGCTTGAGAGTTATGTTGCCTCTAATCAGTTGCCAACAACCTTGGTTGAGCCCTACATAAGTACAAGCACCTCATCTGATTAACTTATATCACAATTTCCAAGCTTTTACCCCATTTCAATCGGAGCTTAACTCTAGTGATAGGGGGGTCTAGACATGCTTCTTGGTCATTCATTGAAATAGAGAGGACATACTCAGAGATCCAAGGGTTTCCGATACTATTTGAGAATCGCGAAGCTTGACTAGCTTTTGCAGCAGTTGCTTTAGTCGAGGAGAAGAGTTGGAGCTTCATCTGAAGCTTTGAACCAACCAATCCATCCATCTGGCAGATTTTGCATTTACATGTTTAAGTTCTCTACTAAAATCAATTATCAATTGTGTGTTTAGAGCAAGTTATTGTTGCAATTACATGTTAAAGTTTTTTAGTAAAAACAATCATCAATTCGTGTTCAGAGCAAGTTTTACATATAAAAATTGTTTAGAGACTTTTAATTTCAACCATGGCGATCCACTTTAATCATTGATTCCCATCACATCTTTTATCACTCCTCAACCTGATTGTTAGAATTATCAAAAAACTTCACCCTACCATCCCACTCAATTTAGGACCGTTCTACCTTTTTGGTACGTATTTCGTTTATATCAAGCAGAGATCAACCAACCTTTGTTGAGGTTGTCATCAACAATGATATATTGTAGGATCGTGAATTTCTCTTTCTCTAAAACATCCTTCTGATCCAAGGAATCTTCTAAACTTCATTTTCTAGTCCAAGACAACACTAGATTACTTAGATTTGAGCTCATAATACACCATTATGTGTTCACATTTCAATTGACATCATTATTTATTGATGATTCATCACATTTCAATATGGAATTGCAAGCCATTGAATTGATGATCATATTTTTGTGTAGGAATTGAATTCTATTGTAAGGTAAATCAAGCTACATCATTTATTGATTAAAGTGAAAATCATCATATTCTTATGAGAGGAAGACTTCTCAATCTAATCCGATCCTTCATGAAGGTAGAAATCGGATAAAGCATATAACAACAACTTCATCAAGAAAGGTGCATCATGGCACCAACACTGTAAAGCCTTGAACTTGGCCTCTCTCGGAACCTATATCATAAGATCTGGCTCGTCAAAAGGAAACCAATAGAATTCGCTTCCTGAATCAAACATTGTTTTGAATTGTTATGGTTTTCAGAAGAAAGAAGAAAGGAGACATAAGATGTCATTAACCCTTAATGATTTTCATTAAGACTAATTTAAACAAGATTAAAGAAATTAATGATATATTAAGAACCACTAGTCATCATCAGTGAACACTAATTAGAGGTCAACAAAAGTTAAGCGGGGCTTGCGAAAATAAAATCACGATTAGTAAAAGTTAATCACGATTAGCGCTAATTACGTGTCATTAGTGAATATAATAGCTTCTGGAAAGTTCTAACTTAAGCCTCAAGTTTCGAATAAGCTTTGGCCAAAATCATGGGCCGCTAACCACGGTAAGGGTTAAACCAGGATTTACTAACCATGGTAACGATTTTCTGAAGCATATAATTACCCCCCCACACACACACACACATTCATTCTCTACCCCGAGGGCTAGGGCTAAGAGGTTGGGAGGAGGAAATGGAGGAGAGGAAGAAGCGCTAGCGAAGCACTGTCGGGAGGACAAGGAGGAGGAAAACGATGAGATCCTCTCCTCGTTGGCTTCGTGAGTAAGTTCTAACTTGAGCTATGTTTTTTATTCATCTTCCTATTCAATGTAGGTTTTCGATTCATCTTCTTTTTCAATTCATTTTGTGTTATGGTTCAAGTAAGAGTCTGAGTATACCCTTGCTCGGGTGTGGGCGTCTAGGCTAACAATGAGCATACATGTTCTTCATATGAATCGCTTACCATTGACAAGAGAATTGTCGATTAAGAAGTTTTTGTCAATTTTATAGTTGTTTTGGTGGAGAAACATGTGTAACACCCTACTTAGATGCTTGCAGCTAGGCACGTCAGTGAACCCTGTGATTTGTCGCACGTTTAACACGTGGTGCCTACCGATTCTCCATTGCTTTTCAGTTATATTATATTCTTCTGTTTTGTTGTTGTTTTCCTCTCGATGATTTTATAGAGGAATCTCTTTTTGATTTTCTTTTCAAACATGTCCTCATATAAATGGAAATTATACTGAAATAAGTTGATTGTCAGAATGACATTCTTTTATCAAATTATATGTTCACTTAAATTATGCTAAGTTTTTGCCTTTAAGATATGAAGTCCAAGCAAAACAAGAAAAGTCATCAATGATAACAAAACAAACAATGATATCTGCTTAAACTTTTGGATTTAGTCAGATTGAAGAGGTCAAGGTGTGGCAACTCTAGGATTTTCATCATAGTTACTACTTTTTTAAAAGTTGAAGGTGGTTTTTAAGTAATTTTCTAACTCACGCGCACTACAAAATTCTTTATTTTTTGTAGGTTAGATTAAGGAGTTATGTTATTGGGCTAAGTTGTCTAATTTCGATAAATTTTTTCATGTTAATGCATCCTAATATTTTATGTCATATTAAAATGTCATTGTATGCTACAAGACAATCTAGAGCGGGTGATCGTCAAACACAAGTATGCAACATATTTATTTCTGCCTAAATCTATTTAGAGAGTTTTACTTTTTATTTTCATTTGAAGCTTCAAAGGCATCTATGGTGAAAACAACTTTGGTACCTTTGTATATTATACATCCATGGAGAACTAAACAAGTTATGTTCTATTATTATTGACAGGGATTTCAGAATTACTTGTCTTAATTTTACCAACAACAACATTTTTATGATTGTGGTAAACTTGACCATATTACCTTCCTTGTATTCTAGCTTGAGGATAAGGTTGGAGTCTCAAGTCATGTACTCAGAACACCTACATAATCCATTATCCACCTTTGGATTATTTGTTGCTTTGAATATAATGTCTACATAATTATAAGATATAGAAAGGCAGTTTTTCAACTCTACGAAGGCTTGATTGTTGTCTTGCCTCCATTCAGACCTCCTCCGATTAACTTATGTCACAATATCCAACCTTTACCCCATTTCAGTCGAAGCTTAACTCTAGTGATAGGGAGTCTAGGCAAGCTTCTAGGCCATTCTGTGGGATAGAGAAGAGATAGTGATACATATCCAAGGGATCTTGATCCCTATTTGAGCATCACGAAGCTCGATTAGCTTTTATAGCAGTTGCTTTAATCGAGGAGAAGAGTTGGAGCTTCATTTGAATCTTCGAACCAACCAATCCATCCATTTGATCACTGTTGCGTATATACATGTTTAAGTTTTCCAGTCAAATCAATCATCAATTTTGTGTTTAGAGCACGTTATTATTTGCATTTACATGTTTTAGTTTTCTAGAAAAATCAATCATTAATTCATGTTTAAATTGCTTTACAAACAAAATTTTGTTTATAACTAGATACTTTTAATTTCAACCATGGCTATCCACTTTAATCATTGATTCTCAACATATCTTTCTATCATTATTCGAACTTGATTGTTTATAAATTACAAAGCTTCGCCCTATGAACCCACTAAATTTATGATAGTTCCACCTTTTTGGTGTACTTTGTTTAGATCAATCGGAGATAAACCAATCTTTTGTGAGTACGTCTTCAAGAGTGATATATTGTAGGTTTGTGCATTTATTTTATCTCAAAATT
Source organism: Ottelia alismoides (assembly GCA_037367405.1). Lineage (NCBI taxonomy): Eukaryota > Viridiplantae > Streptophyta > Magnoliopsida > Alismatales > Hydrocharitaceae > Ottelia > Ottelia alismoides. The sequence goes on from JAZKJV010011855.1 coordinate 226,349, forward strand.
ATCCTTATGATCCAAGAAATCTTCTGAACTTCATTTTCCAGTGAAAGCAATGCTAGATCACTTAGATCTAAGATTATATTGAATCTCTAGGTGTTAACATTCATCACATTTCAATATGATATTGCAAGCTACTGAATTGATGATCGTTTTTTGTGAAGGATTTGAATTTATTGGAAGGCAAATCGAGGTACATCAGTGATTGATTAAAGTACTTTTGAGATTTCTACTCATCATCTTCCTACGTGAGGAAGACATCTTCTCGATCTAATCCAATCCTCAATGAAGCCAGGAGACCAAACAAAGCATCTATCCACAATTTCATCAAGAAAGGCACATCATGGCACCGACATTGAGCTAATGGAGAAGGTAGATATGAGCATCGATGATCCTCCTCTTTGCTGACCAGGGAAGAAGTCATAAGAATAAACCACATGAAGTAATCCTATGAAGGGATACAAGCTGGTGTACCTTAGTGGAAGTCAAGACATCATAAAATCATTTTGTGATGGCATCCTCAACAATTATATAGGAAAATTTTGGTATTTGTAATAGGTTCCTCTTTGTTATTTTTGTGAAGAAAACTTGAAACTTCTCTTACATTTATTCCAATTTCTAACATATTTTTTGCATTCAATTTACATTATTTTTCTATTCAAAGACTTGTATTAAATAACCTTATTTCCTTGCATTCTCTTATTTTTTGCATTTTTTCCTATTTTTTATTTTCCTCATATGCTTCCTAATTCATTTTCCTCCGATTACTAGATTTGTTATCATCGATATCAGAACTATATGTATCTAGAGTACCTACAACCCCCCCCCCACCTCACCCCCACCAAGTCTCATTTTCTCTTTACATTAAAGCCTCAAAGGTTCATAAAACTACTTTATGATAAAAAATTACAAAAAGAAATTATTGCATATTACTTTACTTATATAAACCTCTATAAAATTTAGTCTTCAAAATTATAATATTTTATTATTTGTACTATTTTAAAATCTTAGAAATTAGAAAAACAAAAAAATAAATTATTTCATATAAAATTTTTGAAAGAATATTACATAGATTTTATATAGATATACAATATTCAAAAAGCAATTAAAAATATTATATGTGCAACTTAAAAATTTAAAAAAGCATAAAACATATAATAACAATATAAAATACCCAAAAAATATATATAACTCTACATTTATAGACATTTCAAGATGTTATACGCTAAACATAACTTCAAAAAACATCTGGATGTTTTTTATTTTTATCATCTTAATACAACAATTCCAATTTATTATAATAACTTAAATGAATAATTTTAGTAACAATAGTTAAAAATTAAATTGAAAATACTTAAAACATAAAATTATAAAAAAAACCAAGAAAAATAAAAAATAAGGGAGACCGCTGGAACCGGAAGGGAGGGGGGCTTTCGTAGGGGAAGGCGGCGACGGAGGTGGGGCTTCAATCGGGATGCTAAGGGATCGGAGGGGGCTTTGCAGGGGAGGCCGCTGGCACCTCAAGGGCTGGAGAAGAGCAGGAGCTTGAAACGGCGGGGGTGGGGCTTTGATCGGGATGCTGCGGGATCGGAGGGAGCTTGCAGGGGGAGACCGCTGGAACCGGAAGGGGGGAGGCTTCCACAGGGGAAGGCAGCGGTGGAGGGGGGAGGCTTTGCAGGGGGTGGCAGCGGACCCGGGGTGGGGGGCGGAACAGGGGAAGGCGGAAGGCGGGGCGGGTTTACAGGGGGTGGCGGCGGGACCGGGAGCTTTTGCAGGCAGGGGAAGGCGGCAGGGCTTTTGAAGGGGGTGGCGGCGGGATCGGAGGGGGGGTGCTTCCATAGGGGAAGGCGGGGGGGTGGGGGGTGGGGGGGTGCACTACAACAAAATCGAGCAATAGTGATGGTTTTGAAAAATCCGTCACTAATTTATCCGTTGTTAAATATATAATGACGATATTATTCGTTGTGAAATGAGTTTCCGTACTCAAAATTAGCAACGAGTGTCATATCCGTCGTTATATCATTAGCAACGGTCCACATAGTGACGCTTATCCGTTGCTATTTTTCAAAATATCATCTAATCGTCGCTATTTTTTAGTTCAAAATTTAGCGACGATTAATTAGAATTTTGAAAAATAGCAATGAATAAGCGTCTCTATGTGGATCGTTGCTAATGATATAACGATAGATATGATATTCGTAGCTAATTTTGAGTACGGAAACTCATTTCGCAACAAATAGTGTCGTCATTATATATTTAACAACGGCTAATTTAGTGACGGATTTTTTCAAAACTGCCACTATAGCTCAATTTTGTGTGTGTGTGTGGGGGGGGGGGGGGGGGCTTTCTGGGGGAGGCAGTGGCAGGCGCTTCGAGCTGGGTCGCCGGGGGAGGGGGGGGGCTTTCCTGGGGAGGCGGTGGGCAGGCGCTTCGAGCTGGGCCGCAGGGGAGGCGGTGGGTAGGGGACTCCGAGTGCGCGAGGGTGGGGGGTGGCGCTGGGGCAGGGGGGGTGCTCGTGCGCTTCGAGCTGGGCCCGCGGGGGGGGGGGGGGTCACACGTCCGGCGAGGAGGGTGCCTTCGAGTTGGGGCGGTGGGTGGGGGGCTTCGAGCTGGGGCAGTGGACTGGGCCTCACGCGACCGGCAGGGGAGGGGGGCTTCAAGCTGGGGGAGGCAGGGCAGGGGAGGTGGAGGAGGGTGAGGGAGTTGCACTTATAGTCATTTTCATAAATAAAATGGGTATAATATAAAGAAAGATAACAAAATCTGGTTACTTTTAACGGTCAAATGGATGGGGGTTAACCACAGAGCATGTAGGGTAAAGGTTAACAAGTTTACGGGATCGAGAGAGGAATTACGATGTTTCAAAGATCGTAGAGGTAATTGACAAAGATTATAGGATCTGCCGAGTAAAAATCCCTAAATTTTTCGAATAAAATAAAAATTTTAGAATAATTGTGTGAGTTTATCCCTTGTTTCTTCTGCGTCTCATCTCCCCCAATGCCCCTCCGTCTTATGTTAAACACAAAACTTCTTGGATCTTTCTGCAGTTTTGACAGCCCATACATAAGAAATATTCACATAAATCCCTTGACTGTCGGGATTAAGAAACAAGAAAATGTTCATAAACTCCATTATTCACAAGGATAAATCATTCGAATTGAAACAGCAGAGCAAGAGCATCAAGTCCCACAACGGTTAGGATTAACAGATTGGCCATATCGCAATCTTAACTACGCTTTTGGGTCGCAACCTTACGGTAATCTCATCACATGTTTGTTTTAGTCCTTCTCTTTGGAATCTCAAACCGTCGACGAATCCCAACTGCTTCAATCTATCTATAAAAATGGACGGACACCCATCTCCCCCAACCATCACCCCATCTTTCCTACGCCTACGTCGCCAAGTCCTCGATCGCCGTCCGCCGATGGATCCACCGCACCCCTCAACCCTCTTCTGCTGCTACTCCCACCGCATCGTCGTCGACTTCGGCGTCCAGCAGCGCTCCCCGCTCGATAGTTCGCCATCGTTGGGAATGACTGCCGGATCTGCTTCGCCACCAAGCATGCTTGACAAATCTGATTCGGGTGGACTATTAATGGCACTCCCCCCACATCCTGCCGGA